>JAADXL010000468.1:0-25917 GCA_023337755.1 Pythium aristosporum | reverse complement strand
TAGTGCTTGAAGAACTCGTTGCTGAATCTCTGGACGAAATACGCCATGAAACCCGACTTGCCAATGCCTGTGAGCCAAACGAGTTGATCAAGAAGCTGAGCTAATAGATGATACGGATTGGGATCAAACGAAGTCATCGTCATACTGTACCTGGCGTCCCCGTGACCGCCACACCATCCGCTCCTTCGTTGATAAAGCGCATCACGAGCTCGTAGTACGTCGAGTAGCACTTGCGCACGTAATACTTCGTATTCGAATACGCGTTCTTCATTGGCACAAGCGTCGGGAACTCTCGCACCTCGGCTTCTTCGTGGTCCGACTTGCCTTCCACTCCCGCCCTGGCTCGTTTCGCCGTGGGCTCTTCCACATCCATGGCTCCTTCTTGTTCCGGCGTGCGGGTACCTTCCACGTTCATCGGCCAGTCGCCACGCTGGTCGATCGGCATGCCCTCATCTCCTGCCACGGCCGAGAAGAACGCACTCATAGTCGTTGGTCGCCACGACAGAATTCGCACCATCCGAGAGCGACTGTTGTGGCTTCTGATTGTTGTGTGGGAAAGGGAGTCTCAATCACATTCCTTGTGTGGCCGTTGATCGATTTTGAGAAGGCAGTCATTGGGACATCTTGCATTCAGCGCATTCATGGAGGGCGCCGTCACGGTCTGCAATGTGAACCCGGAGCCAAAGGAAGCGGCACCACGCTCTTCAAGATGATCCACTAAACTGCATGGGAGACAATCCCGTTCAAACCCACACTACTGTCGCTCTGCAATGCCCAGAAAGCATACACACATCAGCGCACAAAGGTTGAAAGGCAAGCAAGTCCTGTATTAGGTTGGATCGAGATCACTTGAGTGAGCAGGCGACCTGCAGTTGTCGTTGTCGTTATCGTTGTTGTCGTCGTCACGCCGGTCTCCGTCGAGACTGGACGCGGACGCCGCCATTTACGAACGCGGCTTCTCCTTCTTCTGCTTGTAGAGAGCAAGGAGCGACACACCCGAGACCTTGACGACCTTGAATCGCACACCGGGAATATCACCGACGGCGTGGCCGCGACGACCGAAACCGGCAATGAGCACCTCGTCGTTCTCGTCAACGTAGTTGAGGCAGCCATCGCGGGGCACAAAGGCCGCGATCTTCTTCGAGTTCTTGATGAGCTGCACACGCGCACACTTGCGAATGGCCGAGTTGGGCTGCTTGGCCTCAATGCCAATCTTCTCGAGCACAATGCCCTTGGCCATCGAGGAACCACCGAGCGGGTTGGCCTTCATGGCCGTGATCGAGTGGCTCTTCTTGAACGACTTCTGCGCCCAACGCTGGTTGCGGCGGTGCACACGCAGCTTGCGCGCGCAACGGATTCCGGCTGGCTTATCTGTTGGAGACAAGAGAACAGTCATGAGCATGGCACGCTCCCACACGGTAGTTTTGTCCGAGGAGACCTCCGGAGAGAGGAAAAGAGTTGGAAGAGATGGGATAGAGAGGGCAAAACACGACTTCCGACTCGCGATCCCGGTCTCTCGCCCACGACGCCTTTCGGAAATCGCTTCACCACCAGCGACATGATCGGTGTCGCTCGAATCCTTCATGCGCGAGTCGCAGAACGCCATCGCCTGTCGACCACGGCCACCTATCCGCCCACTCGCGCCGCCGAACCCACCGCCCTCGTCGATCCTATTCTCTCGGACGCTGTGCACACGCGCGCATGTCGCTGTCGCCGAAAGGCCGCTTGGCCCTTGGATTCGCTCCCTTGGATTCGCTCGCTCTCCGTCCGCTCCTCCTCCTCTACCCTCTCTCTCTCTCTTTCGATCCGTCGCTCTCCATTGGTCCCCCCTTATAGAGAAGGAGCTCTCCACGTACGCTTGCTCATTTCCACTCAAGAAGAATCGACAACTTAATGAGCTCCTGGACTGACCCCGAGCGGCTCAAAGGCGAACCAGCCAGAAAAATGAATGGAGGCCACTGGTGTTGGAGTAGTACTGCATCGGACAAAACAAAATGACTGCTCGTTTTTGGGACAGGGTCCCGTATGAGACTTCTCCAACGAGGGACCATTCGGGCCCAAGGTGGCTACATATGGAGTCTTCTAACATGGGATCTGTTCCGAACATAGTCAGTTTATGAAGGGACAAGCAGTTAACCCAGTTAACTTAATGGGATACCCTCTGTCATTGGGTTCATGACCTTCATCGCCATCACTCTCACGCGAGGAGCTGCTACACGCGAGTCAGAGAGATGGATTCGCCCGTCCGCCATGCCGCGCACGCGCTGGAGACGCCGCGCACAGACGATACGATGGATCAGATTGTGGATCAGATGCTCGCGATTGTCGCGGCGCAGCAGCACGAGGGCGGCGCGGCGATTACGCACGACGACATTGTGCGCATCTACAAGGACGTCCAGGGCGATCCCAGTCGTGTCTACGACGACGTCATGACGCTGCTGACGATTCGAGCTATGCGATTGAAAGAAGAGGAAGAGACTTCGACGGTGCCGCCGGTGAGCGATGCCAAGCTACAGTGGCGGGAGCTTTGCCACGGGCTCGGGCTCAGTGAGTGCCACGAGTTCTTCCGCATCCTCGAAGAGATGCCCGACGACGAGCGCGACGCGGCGCTCTCGGACAATGGCGGCTTTTTCCAGAGTTTACTATGGAAGCTCGAAGAAGAAGAGCGTGCGGCCGATGAGCTCGAAAAGACCATGGCGCTGGTCAGGCTGTGGGAAGAGCATGACGGCGACCGACGGGTCGAGGAGCAGCACCCGCTCGAGAAGCTCCAGCAATTGTTCCCCGACTACAAGCTGCACGTGATCGAAGACGTGTACGAGGCCCACGGCTTTGATCTCGATGCGGCCGCTGCGGCGCTGACGAACATTGGCGCCGTGGACCAAGTCAAGAGCTTTGCGTCCGTGCTCAAGGCCAACGGCCCCACGACCATGTGGAAATCGCCTGTGCATGGGCACCGCCATGCTTCCGTATCGACCACACCGAGCCAACGCGTCGCGGTCGAGTCGCTGGGGCAGTTTCCCGTGCTACCAGCCAAGTCGAGAGGCCAGGGAAAGCTCCGCAATGGGAAGGCACGGCCGCCGCCACTAGACACTCAGACACCATCGCACGCCGAGCGGAGGAGGCACCGCGTCGAGGCTCCCAACGCGTGGAACACGCAGCACGGTGGCCACGGCGGCGCGCTTGAGACCAAGCTCACGACCGATCTCAAGCTTGAGCGGCTCCAGCGACTTCTGCCGTCCATCGACTGCGAGCTCATCCGCACGGTTCTGTACACGCTGCTGTAGTCCGACCAATTCTCTCCACTGCATACTGATGGCAATTCTTTCTCTGCAGACCTTCTTCTTGAACAATGGCAGCTCGATCGCCACAGAAGCCGCGCTGCGCGAGATCTTCAACCTGCCCATGCCGCAGCAGCAGTCCATGGCGCGTCCGGCACTGGAGGACGCCGAGCTGTCGCCCGTCACAACCGCGGATGCCAGTGTAGAAGGTAGGAAAGAAGGGTGGCTGTTGGTTGGGCGAGTTGTTTCTCACATGCGTTTACACACTCCAACAGACAATCCGACGTACGCCGACTGCCGCGCACGCGTCGACAATTGCTGGCACGAGCTGAGCGACCGCTACGTCGCCGCTCTGCGGTCCTTTAACCGCGACCACCACGTCCTGACCAGCGACCGCGTGCGCGAGTACGTGTGGTATTATTCCTTTGGTCTATCAGGTGAACCCGCGTTTCTCTGACTCTGTCTTGTGCAGCATCACGACCGGACGGCGCGCGCTTCGCGAGGCGCAGCACGCGGCGGCCCACGCATTTGTCGAGGCGCACAGCACGCACATTCGTCGCCACCAGGCGCTCGATCTCCACGGACTCACAGTCGTCGAGGCGCTTCGCGTGGCGCGCGAGGTCATTGACGTATGCCGTGCCGAGCGAATCCGCCGGTGCATTCTCATCTGCGGCGTGGGTAATCACTCGATCAACCACAAGGCGCGCCTGCTCACGGCCATCCAGCTCTCGCTCGAGCATCGGCGCATTGCGTTCCGGAAAGAGTCGGGCGTGCTCTACATATACCCGCTGCGGTCGTCGCCGTAGAGAGAATCATCAATGCACGTGGGTAAGCATACTATAGGCGATTGGATCGCCCAAGTAACGTGTAGCTGCTCGCTGGAGAGGAAGAGGTCCTCGTCGTCCTTGTCGGGAGTGGGGACACCTTGGCCAGCTTCATGTGGAGGGAGAGTATTATGGTAAAATAGACCACGAAGCTCATTGCGATGCCTCGCCGCCCAAAGGATCAGTTCACTGACCTCACGGACTTGTCGATGGCGTCGCTAGACTGGGAACTGGACTCGCTTCTTCGCAGGTTCCCCCATCTGTGACGTCCCACTCGCTCCACGCAATCCCATGGACTGCCTCGCGATCCTTCTGTTCAGCGGCAAAGCGTCTTGCGGACTCGTCGGCGGCAGTATCCCTGTCTGAACTCTTTTCGCTCGAGCTTGAAGACGAATATCCGAGGTAAAAATATCCCTTCGAGTGATGTGCGTGCTGATGGAGTCCCGTGCCTTTCTTAGACTAGCGATGGTGCCACGCCCAGCGCCTTGATTCAGGGTCCAAATCCTCCTGTGTGAACGAGTGCGAATGCGATGATGGTGGTCAATGGGCAGCACCACGATCGCAAGCCCATCAAATAGCCGGATCGAGCGTTCATTCGCCAACTTGCCCTCGCATGTCCGCGGACAGCGACGACACTCGACACAGGCGAGAGAAAGAGCAACAGCAACTCCACTTCCCAAGGGGAGGACCCCACTCCTCTGACCCATGACAGTTCGCGCGACGGCCCCGCCCGTGGTGCCCACGTTCGTCGTGCGCAGTCGGCCCAAGTCGGACGCTGACGACTCCCCACGGCGTTCGCCTCGCTCGCGAAGCCGCACGCTGTCGTCGGCGTCAAGTGCGTACACGAGCAGCGCGTGGAGCAACGCCGACACGAACGAGACACTGCGCCGCCTGCGCTGCAACGAAGCTGCGAGTGTGGCGTTTGACGACCAGTTCAGCGGATGGCTCTGGATGCGTGGCACGAAATTCGGCCGCTGGCGACACCGGTACTTTTGCCTTAGTGGCTCGGTGCTGTCGTACTTTCTCACGTTCCCGTCCGAAGAGTTTCTGCGCCAAGCCTCGCCCGAGAGCGTGTTCTTTCGCGACGGCACGGCACCGCGCGGCGTGCTCCGCGTAGCCCACGTGCAAGAGTCCGAGTCCAAGACCCTGGGCTTTCGTATCTTTGGCAGCTGCGGACGCGTGATCGAGATCCGCGCGCACCGCGTCGAGGAGCGCAACGACTGGCTGCGTGCGCTCAAGACCCCGGCGCGGCGCAAGTCGCGGTCGTGGTCCACGGGCAGCTCGGACGACCGGACGCTCAGCCTCGGGAGCTTTGACCCCGAGAGCTGGACGTGCACTGTAGACCCGCGCCAGTCGATCGCCGTGACGAAAAGCGGTTGGCTACTCAAGCGCAGCGACGTGCTCAAGCGCTGGAACCGGTACTTTTTCGTGCTGCAGGGCACGACGCTGTCGTACTATGCCAACGACGCGCCGTACGCTGTGCCGCGGCGTCGCGGGTACGTCACGGGCGTGAGCGTCTCGCGCACGAGCGTCGGCGCGAACGGCTTTCACCCCGAGCTCGACATCAAGCTGGCCAACCAAAGCGAGCTCCGCGTGCGCCTGGGCTCGGAAGACGAGCTGGACGAGTGGCGCGACTTGCTGCTCGACTGCACCGTGGCGACGTCACCCTCGCTGTCGTCGCCAACGCTCTCGTCGCTGCTGCCGCTGCTGTGATGAAGATAGACTCCCTCGAATGAAAGGGGAGACGAGAAGGCCCATCGGAAGGCTTCTCCCGACCACACCAGACAAACCTGCTGTGGTACTTCACTTGGAATGCAGGTTGCAATGCACTCCACACACATACACACACGAAGTAGTGAAGGCCCTTCTTCCTAGTATACTAGAACACATCAATCGATTCATACACCATCAAGCTCCCTCATACTCCCATCACCAATGCCCACGTAAAGAGAGAGAGATGCAGTTCATTCATTCATGCAGAGCCGTCCGATTTCCCAGACTTACAGCGTCTCGACCTCGACGAGGTACCGAATGCGCGCCTGGCCTTCGTCGTACACAATGAGCTCATCGTACTTGGGTCCGTCGGGCTTGATGAGCTCAAAGCCGTCGCCAACTGGCGAGCTGAGAAAGGCGTTCCGCAGCCGCTTGACCTGCCACCAGTACGGCTCGCCACCGTCGGGCGTGACCGTGATCTTTAGGACCGCGTCGCAGTGGAAACTCGGTTCACCCGCATTCGACAAGTCTTTACTCACGACGTCAACCACGACTTTTCTCGAGTTGTACGTGTTGCTGAAGAACAGGGCTTGCTCTTCCACCGCCTCCACGGCGTACGTTTCGCCCACGGCATGGTCGTCAATAATCTTGGCCCAGAGTTGCTGTACCGCGCCCGTGTTGATTGGGTTCCGCTCATACCAGTTCCACGGCTGTCGCGACAGTGCCGTCTTGGCCCACACAGTTGCGAGCGGGAACGCGACGCCGAGCTGGCCTACTTTGCCCAGCGGCAGCAACGCCCCCGAGAGTGGTGACACCAGGGCACCGCTCGGATCAGGCGTGTGCTGCCCGACCGCATGCACGCTTTCGACCTTGTCCGGTTGCTTGCCATACTCAAACGCGCCCGTCACTTGCTCGGGCGTGCCCAAGGCGACCTGGCACGCGAGCAGGTAGTGGACGTGGCGCGACTTCTTGACCTCTTTGCCATCGGTGTCCTTGGTGGTCGTCGTAATGGTGTAGCCAGCGTCACAGTATGCTAGGCTCTTGGCCGCCACGTTGGCAAAATACAGTCCCTTGCCATACATGTACCCATGATGCGGCGCCTCGGGCGGCGCAATACGCAGTCCCTGCGATAGAATGCCCATGAGATTCGTGCGCTTTGTGCCGTGCCACAGCAACTGCGCGTGCGTGCCCTGGAGCGACGGCGTGGCCTGCAGCGCCGCCGCGAACCGCGCCGTCTCGCCCTGGCGCGACACGTGAAACACGTTCGAGATGCGATAGCGCTTCTGGTCCGCAGTGCGCAGGCCACTGTGGAACCACTTGGTCAGCAGCGTGGCTTCTGGTGACGCGAGCGCGAGCGGCGCTATGTGGACTTGCAACGCATCGTAGCAATAGTCGAGTGGATGCACAGTGTGCTGGCGCAGTTTGGCTCCGAGCAGCATCTTGTACGTATGGGTAATGTCAATGAGCATGCGTAGCCGCGTCACCTCGGTGTTCACGTCGGCCACACTGTTGAACGCCTTGATGGACGCCCCGAACGCGTCTTCGTTGCACGGCATGACCTCGTAGTACCGACTGCTCTTCTCACTCACGTCCTCCGTGAGCTCGGCGTGCTGCTTGGACAGCTCGGCGAGCTGGTTGGACGCACCATCCGACAGGTCACCTTGGACCTTCTTCATGTCCTCGTTGAGCTTGTCACGCGCCTCAATCACGTCGCGAATCTCAATGAGCCGATCGACGGCCGCGCGCAGCTCGTCGGCGTTCGCGAGCGGAAGGCTTCCCTGGAAATTCGCGCTTTCGCTTGCCGCGAGCTGAAGGTTCCGCACGTCCGTAATGCCAAAGAGCAGCTCTGTCACGCTTGGCGCGAACGCGCGCGTCGACGCCGCAAACGCAGTCTTCTCTGCCGCGTCAATGAACGGCAGCGTCACGTCGTCGCTCAGCTTTGTGTGGTAGTTCACGCGCTGCACGAGGTTGTACTTGCCGCCGTGCTTGACAAACGTGTGGCGCTCGTGCCAGTGGTTGCCCGTCTTGGCCCGGAAAATCTTTTGAAACTCGGCGACAGCATCTTCGACCGAATGGAACGGCGTGTTCTGGAACTTGCCGTCTTCGCCAATACGACCCCAGTTCGTAAACACGACGTAAAGGCCCTGGATCTGGTCCTGGACGAGCTGACACCGGTAAAACACGTTGAGCCCAAAGCGGCCATTCTTGACATCCACCTTGGTCAGCAAAGCGTCGTACTCTTCGCCGCTAATGACCTTGTCGTTGGCGTCCACTTTGCCGTACACACGCTTGAGCACGCCGACGTCGCAGTGGCCGTTTGGCTCGGGGTGCACGCGTGTCTTGGTGATCTTGCCGTTCGTCTCGCACGCGCCAATGTACGCCGCAGCATCCGCAGTGAAATCGGGCGACGCTTGCCATTCTTCCATCTCGTCATCAAAGACCTCGTGATCGTCCTTGGTCACGATCTTCGGGTACGTGGCACGGAGATGGCGGTACAAGAAGCGCGAGGCCTGATCCAAAGTATAGTCCACGGGTGTGCGCTTGGCCTTGTCTCGCGCCTGCAGGTTGGCGCCGTGGGCGACCAGCAAGTCAATCAGCTGCGTGTTCTCATGGGAACCAAACGCGAGCGGCTGTACGGCGAGATGCAGCACTGACTGGCCTGCCGCGTTGGTCTGCGCGACCGCGCGCTTCACGTCCGGCGATGGCACGTGGATCGCGTGCATCTTCTTGGACTTTGGATGCACGGGATCACGCACGGTTTTCGTCTTGCCCATGACGAGATGCAACTCGGGCACCTTGTTGCCGGTGGCCAAGTGCATGAGCAGCGAATTGCCGTTGCTGTCACTCGCATGGACCTTGGCACCAAAGCGAAGCAAGAGCCCCAGCAGCGAACATCTCGACTGGGACGTCGTCGCGTAAGCCACACGAATCACCGGTGGGATCTGCGTCGTCGTGCTGGAACCAAACACTTCGTTCGCAAAGAAATCCTTTCGGCGCGCGCTGGCAAACACGCCGTTTGGATCGACGCCCTTTTTCAAGAGCGTCTCCAGGCACCCGTAGAACGACGAGTCGAGCGAGACGCCAATGGTCGCGACAAAGCGGTCCAGCAGTGCAGACAAGACGTTCAGGCCATCCGTGTCTTTGGCGTGGAGATCCGTCTCGGGTCGCTCGACAAAGTACGTGACGACTTGCAGCATGCGTGGGGCGTTCAACTTGGAACGCTTGAGCGCATACAGCAGCGGCGTCTCGCCGGCCTTGTTGCGCTGGTTCACGTCGCACTTGTTGTGGAGCAAGAAGTCGAGCAAATGAATGTTGCCGCGCTTGGCCGCACAGTGCAACGGCGAGCATCCGGCCGCGTTCGCTTGGTTGGCCTGCAGCCCGGCATCCACGAGGCTCCACGCAATTTTGCGTGCAAGGTCGTCAAATGGCTTGTCGACAAGCGCCAACGAATGCAGCAGCGTATCACCATCCGCATTGGGCGTGACCAGCAGCGCCAGCCCGCTCGAGACTTCAATGCCGACCATGAGATTGCTCGCGAGCTGAAACTGGCCGCAGAGAATCGCATCTTCCACGGCTTGGCGCTTGGAAAACTTGGCGTTGAGCAGCATGTGGCAAATGCCCGTGAGCGAGTGCTTCACGGCGTGGTAAAAGTAACTGTGCGTGACTGCACGCTGAGCCGCCTCGCCTTTGTCTTCGATCATGGTGATTTGGCCGTCGACATGGGCGCCGTTCTGCAGCAGCGCCATAATGGTCGTCTGCCGCAAGTGCTCCACGGCACGCCCGAGCGGCGTAAAGTTGGTGGCGTCCACTGCCGCCAGTGCGTGCTGCTTCTCACTCGCATTTGCCTGCGTCGAGAGAATCGCCGAGGCGCACACAAACGCCCCCGTGGCCGCGGCGAGATGGAGCGGCGTGCGGCCCAGCACGTCAGCGGCAGTCGAGTCGATGCCGCGAATCGACGTCAAGTTCGAAACCGTCTCGACCGGGTCCGTCTCGTCTTTCGCGATCGTGGCCAGTACCTTGAGGAACGCCTCACGCTTGACCGAGTCGTAGGTGCCGGCCTCTCGCTCGCGCTCGGCCTCGGCCTTGTCCTTGGTCGTGTCGTACTGGAAATGCCACTCCATGTTGACCTTGAAGAGTGCAAAGTGCAAGGCCGTAAACTTGTACTGGTCGGCCGCGTTGGCGTCGGCGCCGCTTTGCAAGAGGAACCGTTCGATTTCAAACGACGCGTCCGGGCTCATGGACGATGCGTTCACGGCAAAGTGGAGCGGTGTGCGGCCCAAGAGATCGCCCTTGTTCACACAAGTCTTCTTGTTCGCACTCACGCCCACGAGTGCGCGCAGCAATTCAAGATCGCGGTTCGCTGCGGCGAGATGCACGGGCGTGCGCTGCTTGGCATCGCAGCTCATGACCACGTGCTTGGCCTGGGAACTTTGCAACGCGACCGAGATCGCCGACAGTGAAGACTCCTCGCGTGCGAGCGAGGAGCTCAGCTTCGTGTAGGCGACTTCTCCTTCATGGGGCAGCTGCGCAAGGACCGAGTGGCTTGCCTGGACAGCCAAGTGGAGAGCCGTAGCTCCTGAGGCATTGAGTTTCGTGAGGTCGGCCTTGTGTTCAATGAGCGCGGCCGTAATTAGCGAGTTGTTGGCCAGCAGCGACAAGTGCAGCGGTCGATTCATTGTTCCCTTCTCAAAGCAGTTCAAATTGACCCGGCCCGAGTCCAGCAGGCGCCGTACAATCGAAACGTCCTTGTTGCGCACGGCGACCACAAGCGCCGTATCTACCAGATCGCGCGGACATGTACACGGTATCTTTGCTGTTGTGCAGGATTCACACTTGACTGGTGAGTTGTTCGGATCGGCGCCCGCCTTGAGCAGCGCGACCACACTCTCGACGTCGCCGTGCTGCACAGCATAGTCCAGCGCCGTCTTGCCGTTGCGGTAGTCGGGAAAGTTGATGGTTTCCTCATCGAGCCGCACATGCTGCAGAAGCACCGACACGAGGTTGCTGCCAAACCATTTGCCGGTCGCGAGCTTGGCATCCGGTCGAAGCTTTCGGTTGGCTGCCGCGTGAAGAATCGAAGCGAACCGTACCAACTTCTTGTGTTTCGTGTGGCTCGCGTCGGGAACTGTTTTGGCTGGTTTGGAACTCTCTGCCCCTTCATCGTCGTCATCGTCGTCATCGTCGTCGTCGTCGCTGCCTTCATCTTCACCCTCGTCTTCGTCCTCACCTTCGTCCTCAGTCTCGTCGTCGTCGTCGTCGTCGTCTTGCTGCTCCTCCTCGTCTTCTTGTGTCGCACCTTCTGCCGTACTCTCTCCAGTACTAACCTCTGTCTGGGCCTCGTGTTCATCGACGTACCGGACCCAAGCATCGTCCGTCGTCGCGTACCGGGCAAAGAGCTCCACAAATCTTGAGTACCGTTCGTCAGCGCGCTTCACTTCCTCCAGCACATCGGCATGCTCGGGACGAGAGATGTCCTTCGACGGCCTGTCTCGTTCTCGTTCGAGCAGCTTCTGCAACGGCGTGAGTCCGGCGTCATTCTTTTGGTTCAAAACCACCGCGACATTGTTGCACTTTTTCATGAGCTGCTCGACCACCTCGGGGGAGATGATATCGTCCAAGTGGTTCAAAGCAATAAAGTGGAAAATGTTGTCGCCCATGGCATCGCACGTCGTGAAGCCGAGCTTCTTGGTCTTGTGGTGCTTGGCGTGGTGCTTGAGCAGCGCCTCGACGTAAAACTCGCCCGGTCGGCCCCACCACACGGCCGTCATCCACACATCGAGCCCATCGGAATCTTGCTTGCTCGGGTCAGCACCATACTCGTTCAGCAGCAACATAAACACGTCCTTGAAATCACGCTGAATGGCAATCTGGAGCGGCTGCAGCACGCTCTTCGACTTGACCTTCACACCGGGCACCGGTTTCTTCACGTCAATGTCGTAGTGCGGCCACGCCTTGTGTTCCAGCAAAACTCGGATAGCGTCCGCAAAGAAACTGGCCGCGTCGTCGTCCCCGTCGGCGTTTGTTCTACTACTACTTGATGGCGCCAGCTTGGCGGCCTCACGTCGCTGGAGCAGCACTTGTAGCGGGTACACATTGTCCGAGTTGGGAATGTTGGGGTTCAGTCCTTTTTCCAGTAGATACTTGATCTGCGAGACGTTCTTCGAGTGCTTGCACTGCAGAAACAGCATCGTGCATCCTTGACGATCGCGAAAGTCGAGAAAGCGCTGGTTCGGATCGCGCTCGAGAATAAACTCGGAGCACTGCACGCGCTGCTTCAGCAGCGCACACGTGAGCGGCACAAAGCCCCACGAGTTCTTGGCCCAAAAGTCGGCGCCAGCGTCAGCAAGCAGCGCGAGGCAAGAGCGCCAGCCGTAGCTCGCCGCAAAGTGGACAGCACTGTTTTCCGACGTGTCGAACGCATTCACATTGGCGCCGCCGTTAATGAGCAGCGCCGCGACGCGCGTGTGGCCATTCTTGACGGCGAGCAAGAGCGGCGTCTTCTTGAGCTTGTCGCCCTGGTTCACTTTCGCGCCGTGGTCCAGCAGCACCTCGACGCAGTCGTAGTGGCCTTCGCGTGCGGCCAGACACAGTGGCGTGAGCTTGTTCTCGCAGACACTGTTCGCATCAGCGCCATGCTTCAAGAGGTGGGCCAGCGCCTTGGCCGTGCCCTGCTGAGCCGCAAAGTGGATCGGCTGGCGCGATCGCGGCCCGCGCTCGGCCACGGCCTTGCTCAGAATCTCGTCGCCCTGCTCCAACGCCTTGTCCAAAATGAAAATGGCATTCTCTTCGCGCCCCGTTGCGAGCGCACGCATGATGGGCGTCTCGCGGTGCTTGGTGCGCGCAAACAAATTGCACTTGCGGTCGATGAGGAACGCCAGCGGCGCCGTCGAGGCGCAGGCCGCCGCGAAATGGATCGGCTCAAAGGCCCAGTCGTCTTTGGCCGAGCTCCACTCGTCGCCCACGCTATCCCACAGAGTCTCGAGGTACTTGGTATCTGGGTTGATCGCCGCGAGGTGGAGCGGGCGAATCTTGGTCTGGTGGGCCTGCTTGGTCGCCGACACGGACCGGAACACCGGCAGCGGCTCGTCGCTGTCGGCCAACACTTTGGCGTGGAGTTCATTGAAGCCCCAGCCGCCGTTGCGCTGCAGCGTCTCAATGAGCTTGCCCGCGAGCCGGTAGTTGCCCGCGCGGCACACCTTCGCGACGTGGTACGGCGTGCTGTAGTCGCTGCTCCACTCGCCCGTGGGGTAAAACAGCGTGAGCATCTCGACACTGGTCTGGTTACACTCCCACAAGTACTCGTTCTCATCACCCTCCTTCAACACCATGTTGGTGTTGGTGCTGTCCTCGACGAGTGCATTGTTGCCTTCGCGTCCGCCGCGGCTCGCATTGATCGCGCGCCGATTGTAGTCGCTGTACGAGCTCGTGTGCTTGCCCGTCGAGTGGGACGGCAACGCCATGTCGGGCGTCTTGGCGAGCTCGCGCTTCTCGAGCGTCCGCGCCTTGAGCAGCAGCGCGGCCGACGCAAGATCGTTGGCTTCCACCGCGTACATGAGCGCCGTCTTCTGGATGTCCGCGCCGTGGGGCACGCGGAACGAACAGATCGTCTTGTAGACGCTCTTGTCCTCCGTCAGCGTCTGGAGCAGCGTGAGGTTCTTGGTCACGACCGCGCGGATCACGTCCTTGCTCGCAGCGATCGTGTCGTCGCCGTGCGATGCCGGATCCACCGCCTGCGAGCCGCGAATCTCCGTGTCATCGTACTGACTCACGTCCACGGTCGCATACTTGGGCGGAATGTGCATGGCCTCTTCTCGCTTCGACAGTTTCTTCGCACTCGCTCCTCCTCCCCCTCCTCTCCGCTTGGTCCCCCCTTCGCCGTCGTCTCCCCGCGCGCTCTCGACCGCGCGCTTCTTGCGCCTCGACGGCGGCGGCTTCTCGTCGTCCTCCTCCATCTCGTCCTCGAGCGGCTCGCCGCGCGTGCGCTTGACGCACCGCTCGACGCGCGCGAGCGACTTGGCCGTGAGCTCGAGCGCGCCGTCGCTGCGCTCCTTCATGTACACGTGGCAGAGAATCGTCTGCACGTCCACGACGTCGTCAAACGCATAGTCGTACACAGCGCCGCTGCGCCTCTGCAGCCAGCGAACGTGCACGCCGACGTCCGTGTCCAGCATGTCCTCGGTCACGTCGTCGCGCAGCTCCGCCAGCCAGAACGTCTCATCCTCGGCCGAGGCCGCCACAGTACCCGTCTCCTTCTTCTCCCCTCCCTCCTCCTCCTCCTTCTCCTCCTTCGCTGGCTTGGCCTTGCGGCCGCTGCGCCGTGGTGCCGTAGTCGCTGCCGCTTTCTTCTTGCTCTTGCGGCCCCTGGAGGTGGCAACTCCTTTCTTCTTGCTGGCTTTCGTTGGCGTGGGCTCCTCCTCCTCCGCCTCCTCTTGGCCACCGGAGGCCGCAAAGATCGCGACAAACGACTGCGCCTCCATGACGATCTCCCAGTCCATCTCGGTCCATTTGCGCTTGCCGTCCGTGGTCGCGGCCGCGACGCTCATGGCGTTTCCCTCAGATTGTTGGCGTCGTGGGCGCCAATGTTGGAAAGTTGGCGACTGAGCCGTTGGGCGCTCGGCGCCAACACGAGCTATTTGGGTTCAGATTCCGTTTCGTCTCGTCGCGGCATGCGCACTTCAAGCGACCCAAAATAAACGGAACAGGGCCAGTTGTTGGAAATCCAACGTTGCCCTTGCAGTTGGTTTGGGGCGACGCGCCATTCTTTCCGTCGTTTGTTGTTTGTTGGCGCGCATTTGGATTCCAAACTGGTCCGAAATGAAAAGCTGGCCAATCACGTTGATCGAAGTCACCACTGTAATGACCAAATTACAAGAGCAGATGGTTGAACAAAGATCAACACATCAGAATTAGGTAGGCTTCAAAATACTAAATTGGGTTCTTCTCACGATGGTCTTGATGGCTTGACGCGATAGACGTTTGTATTGATGGATGTCTTGTATTTGATGTGAAGGAAAGTATAAGAATTTGTTCGTGGCGCTCCCTCTACTATTAGGTTGCGGTAGTTGGCGTAGAGACATCTTCTGGGAGGAAATTACTGACGCCCAAGCGGTGAAGCAGCGCCTCAAAGCCGATCGCAAACTCGACGTACTGCAGTGCGTAGTTGGGCGAGAAGCAGTAGCAGATCATCGCGTCGTACGGCAAGTGCACGTGGCGCTCGTGGGACTTGTCCTCGGCCACTCGGTTGCTCGCTTTCACTATCGTCGACTCCTCAGACCCTTGCCCTTGTGCCTCGGCCTCTGGTGCGTCGGTCGGGGCCACGGCCGCCGTGGTCTGTGGCGATGCCAGCAGCGAAAAGCACGTCGCCTTGTTGGCGACCTCTCGAGTCTCCTTTGTGATCCGGTTCGTGGCCATGAGTAAGAACGAAAAGACCTCGGCTTCCCCGTCATAGGCAATCGCGAGCGGCTCGCTGTCTTCACTGCCTCGCGTCCCAGGACCACGCGTGACAGACGACGGCGCACTCTCGTCATCCGTGTCGGCGTCATCACCACCCAGTGCGTTCCCTCCGTCCGCCGCTCGCTCGGGCATCTTGCCATACGATAGAAACACGCGCATTGCGAGCGTATTCGAGTTCAAGAAGACACCCTCGCGCTGGAGAGGGAGAGGATACCGCGTCTCGCCCACATACAAGACGGCTTCGTAGGTCCAGTCCATCGGCCGAAACTGCATAGGGTTGAAAAGATAGAGGAGGTACGTGTTGCTCACGAGCGCGTTCACACACATTTCTTGCTCTTGAAGGCGGTACCGCAGCGTGTTGTCGTCTATGTGGATCGTCATGCCGGAGAGCTCGTGGAGCTTCATGACGTTGTAGTTGGCATGGCCCTCTTGCGGAGGTGGTGGGGGGCGATCGCCTGGTGGGACCGATACCAGATCTTGCGGTTGCTCTCGTTCGACATCTCCCAGCTCTAGCGGCACGGGTGGTGGCGCTGAAGGTCGGGATTCCTGTGGCTGAATGACTGACGGCGGTGCGAGCGGTCGATAAATGAGACCGTCGATGGAGACCCACATCTGCATCATCACGGTCGTGCTGTCCAAGAACTCACAGTTTGGGAACTGGTACGTGCCGCGCAGCAGCGTGTTGGCGTCGAGAAGCACGGGCGCGGGGAACACTTGAAACAGCTCGCTCTCAAACATGAGCGAGCTGCGCAGCGACGCGACTGAGGCCATGAGATTAATGTGTTCGTTCAGCAAACCGCGGGCTTCGTCGACCGAGACCATGCCGATAAGCGCCGAGATCTCTTGGATCGATCGGTTGATCCGCAGCGACAAGTCAAACATGCGTTCGCAACGGTTGTAGACGATCGCGCGCTCGCGCGAACACATCATGCTCTTGCCCGTGCCCATGGAAAAGCACGTCGTCTCGCCACGGGTGTTCATGAGATACACGCGCGCCGACACATTCTCGACGACCCTGCGCTGCAGGTACGTGCGCAGCTTGAACACCTTGCGCCAGTGGGGCGTCGCGAAGCGCAGTGCACCGAACCGCGCGACGATGCGCTGTCGCCACTCGACGTCGCACAGCGACGCGCTCTCTTTGTCCACGAGCCCGAGCCGGTCGAGCTCACCAGCGCTGCAAAACGGCACCAAAAACGGAAGTACCGACGCGAGGGAAAGCGGCAAAACGGATGTCTCGCCTTGCTCATGAATTGAGGCTGGTTCATTCGCTGTAGGGGCCGCTACGATCGCCTCCATGCTGCTGACCGCCACTGTCTCCCTATAGCTCAGTCCGTTTTGATGGTCTTTTTCGAGAGAAGAGCAGAGAGCTGCGAAAGAACGCATTAGTGAAACCATTTGATTGGATATAATAGGTTTCAATTTAGCAAATAAAAAAGCTCTAATTGTTCTAGTTTCAGAATCTGGAGTTCGGAAACTAGTGTTCCAGATGGCTTCACTCTCTCGGATAAGGCCAAAAATGGAGTCCCAGTGAGCCTTAGTGGCGGCCGCGAGAGCTTCATCACTCCTTGACATCGGTACGTATACAATGAAGCGCAAGGATCTGCTCGCAGTGTGCGAGCGGCTCATCACGTCGTTCAATCCGGACAAGACGACGGTCGATTCCCATGCCGAGGAAGAGCTGCAGCACTACGAGACGTCCGACCGCCTCTTTCTCCAGCAAGTCTTTTACGGCACGTTCCGGTACCGCGAGCTGCTGAAGCCTCTGCTTACGCACTTTTTCAATCACAACTCGAGCAAAGTCAGCCGTAGCGACTACACCAAGTTCATGATCGTCGCGTACTTGGCCATGTTCCGTCTCGAGGACATGGGCCTATCAGCCTTCTCGTCCTTGGTGGCGGCGCTGGACCCGACCAGTATGCACGTATTCCTATCGTACTTCTTTGACGAAGCCAACTTGCAGGGGCCCATCAAGTCCGAGTGGATCCGTGTGCTCGACCAAGACTTTGTGCAGTGCGAGATCATCGACAAGATGCTTCAGTGCCAAGGCGAGATCTTGGGGCTGCTGGACCAGCTTTACGCCAAGGCGTTTGGTCGTGCAGCCGCGAAAGAAAGCTTGAAGGCAGCAGGCGGCGTCGCGCCGGTCGATAAGAAGCCCGCGACAGTGCCGGTGGCTCCCAACATCACGCAGCCCCGCCCACGCAAAGTCGCCGAGCCCATTCGGATTCCACAAAAGATCAAGGCCAACCCAGTGCCGGCCACGCTGAACCGCGTGACGCTCGCAGAGATTGAAAAGCAGCAGCAGCAACGCAAGGACAAGATCAAGCACGATGTGGCGAAGAAGTACGAGGACGCGGCAAAGGAAATGTTCCATTTCGAGTCGACGGCGAAGAGCAATCTAGAGGCCGTGCGAGAGCGCGTCGAAGCCGAACGGAACGCGCAGCTTCAGTTCGATTTCAAGGCGACTCCGGCGCCTGAGTTTCCCTCCTCCAAGGTCAACGCAATCAAGCTGAACACGGCTGCGATTCTGAGAGAAGATGCGCTTTTCAAGAAGAAGCAGGCCAAAGAGGCGCAGCTCATCCACGCGTACGAATCGGAGTTGCGCGACCCGATGGATTTCTATCGATGGCAAACCACCATGCGCCAGCAAGACCACGACACGTGGAAGGCCGAGGTCGAGGCACGCCGATTGGAAATGGTGCAGGCCCAGTTTGAGGCGATTGAGGCAGCTCACCGCGCCAAGATGGAGAACCGCGAGGTCGCGAACCAGATGAAAGAGATCTCGAAAGAGATGGAAGCACAGCGGCTCGCCGAGGCACTTGACACGGAAGCCAAGAACCGCCAGCAAATGAACGAGATCCGCAAGGTTCGTGATGTCGCGCCGCGTGAGGCCGAAGAGCGGATTAAAGAAGAGAACCACCGCCAGCGCGAAGAGCTCAATGAGTTCTTGGCGGCCGAGCGCGAGCGCAAGGCCGCGCAGGACGCGATCGACCAGGCGCAGCGTGAGGATCTCATCCGCCAGATCCGCGCGCTGGACCGTGTTCACCGCGAGCACGTTGTCGTGTTTGATCCGACCGAGACGGCCAAGCTTGGACTGCTTGAAGAAATGTCGCTCGCGGAGTTACGGGAGCGGCTCCATGTCCGCAAGGCCGAGCAGCTCGCGTGGGAAGAGAGCCGGCGCGAGAGCATCGTGCAGGACAAACAGGAGAAAACGGCCGAGCTCGAGGATAAGGTCAAGACGTTGTCCAAGCTTCGCCGCGCTGCCGCCGAGGCGAATGCGACCCAGCGCAGCCGCAGGAAGGCCCTCGAGGCCCAGCAAAAGCTCGACGACGAAGCTCGATGCCGACAAGGCAACCTGCAGCTCGCACAGAAGCTCACCGAGCAGCGCAGAGCCCGTGAAGAGCAGGCCGGGAAGCTCAGACAAGAGGCCGAAGAGATCACCAAGAAGCGCATGTTCCTGGGCGCCGCCAAGAACATGCTAGAGGAAAACCATTTCGACCAGCTCAAGCTCGGTGCGGAGCGGCAGGCACGTGTACGCCAGAGCACGACGCAGCTCACAGCAAAAACAGAGGAGAGCGTGCGGGCCCACGCCCAGGCCATGCGGATAGAGTACACACAGGCCCAGCTCATGGCCAAGCAGCAAGACGACGACGAACGAGCCAAGCGGTTTGAACAAGAGCGTCAAGACGGCAAGGCCCGTGAGCGAGACGATGATGAACTGCTGCGTGAGATTGCCCGCAATGAGAAAAACCGGTACTCGCACGCCAAAGAGGTCCTGGAGTCCCGCAATGTGTATGCGACTGCGCAGTCCAAGCAGCACGTCGTACAGGCCCGCAAAGTGCGGGCCAGGAAAGACGTCTCGGTTGCTGTGAGAAGTTCCAACCAGCGCGAAGACGACAGCAATGTCCGCAGCCAGACACTGACTTCTCGGTGATATTGAAATATACCTCCTTCATCCATAGTAGAGCTATCGATCAGCGATCTTTCTTGAGCTGGGCAGCCGCACGGGCGCGTCGCCACTGCCACACGAGCAGCAGAAGTAGTCCAACGCTGACACCAGCGGCGACTGCTAGTTGAGAAAAGTATTTCCTGGCCTTTTTCATGGCGCGCGTGAGCTTACGCACTGGGATAGACGGTGGGTAGTATGTCCCATTCGACGGCGTCTTCTCAGGATGGCAGGTGTCGTACTCCATGACAACGCCCTCGCCCACGCGGACCCCTTGAAAGTGTAGACACACCTTCTTGCCATCGTCTTGCACGTCCATTATCCCGTACTGCCCCGAACCGGGCATCGCTCCGTGGCTGTAGGGTCCTCCCTTGACGGACCCGGGGCGTCCCAGCGCCGCGGCGTGGAACAGCGTGAAGTTGCCCGGCGTATGGCGCCCATCATCAATTGCGAGCATGTGTGCGTCGCCACTCACAATCACAACTTGCTTCCAGCGGTTCACGCCGTGGGCCTTCATGTAGTTGAGCAACTCGCGTTGCTCGTGGGTAAAGTGGCCCCACTTGCGTTCATCGTCGTGCCACGGCATGGTCGAGCACCAGACAATGAGGCCGATTCCCGGGTCCTGCGTCGCGAGCACGAGCTCTTCTTTGAACCATTTCTTTTGCTTCGCGCCGAGCACGGTCTTGGACGGCACGTCGGGTGCGAGGTTGGGCGTGCGGTGTGACCGCAAGTCGGTCAGCAAGAACCGCACACGGCCGATCGTGAACGCCTGGTGGACGGCACTATCGGGATCGTCACTCACAAGAGGGTAATGCGGCACCATCTCGCGATAGACCTGGAGCGAGGCGTTGCGGCCCGGTGCCGTCCTGTCGCTGTTGTCCGGTCCGTAGTCGTGGTCGTCCCACATGTACGCAAACGGCAAGTCCATTTCGAGCATGGCCTTTCCCGATGGACTCGCAAAGATCGAGTGGTACCCGTCACGGAACCGCTGGACGTCGTGGACATCGATGTTGTGGTAGTGGAGATCGCCCATGTGGAGAAAGAAGAGCGGGCGCTGCCGCTGAATGTCGCGAAAGACCTCTGGATCCGAGTCTTCGTCTGCGCAGGACGAGAACGCAAACCGGAAATTGGACGCCACGCCCATGGCGGGCGGTGTACGGAACGCGCCGCGCCGCACGACGGAGTTTGAGACGCTCTTGTCGGCCGGAATGAACGTGAGCACGTACGTGTACTGGCGATCGGCGTACGCCAAATGGTCCAACTCACAGAGTTTGGCCTGCGCAAACTCGTCGTCTTCACCGCCGACACTGAGACACATGCCGAGCGTCGAGTGTGGCTTCTCGTGGTCGTTCTCCAAGGTGGGAAACGCGTGGAGAATAAAGTCGCGGTCCTTGCACGCGTGGCCGGCGCGGAGGCCCATCTTAAATGCCACGGACTGCGGCGTCAGTGCACCTTTCCATAGCCAGAGCACATCCTCTGGACGGCACGACGTCTGTGCATCCGATGGCTTTGCCTGCGCCACCACAAGCGCACTGAGTGCTGCGTAAAGCGCCGCGAACGACAGCGACCCCACGCGCATATTGAGGTCGGATCTGCTTGTGCTTGGAGAGAGGACAGCGATCTTCAAGTGAAAATAACCAACGTCTGATTGAATTCAATAGGACGCCGGACGTTTTGATATGATCGTGCTAATACAGTACATTTGAGCTGAGCTCCTCTCCGTGATGGGGTTGCTTTGACTACATCCTCGTGATCCGCACGGATACCGTGGCCGTGCGGATGGCGCAGATGAAGAGATCTTCTACTTGATGTTCTTCTCGAACCCGCGCGCGTGCTTCTCGAAGAAGCGTGTGAGCTGCAGGTGGGTCTGCAAGGCGTTGTCGTCAGCATCAGGTGCCCACGATATGGCTACATTCAACCAACGCTTACCGTATTCATCTCGGGATTGACAATGCATGCATCGAGATGCGCGTGGAATTGGAAGACATGTTCCATCGCTGCCGTCATGGACGCAAGGCGACGACGCAGCAGCATATACTGGCACGTAGAGTGAACGTCAGACCAAGTCACTGACCCCATCGATCCGACACCTCGTACCTCGTGCTTGCGCTGGGCGAGCTCGAGGTCGTACGCTCCGGGAATCGCGCTGCGCTTCTTGATCTTCAGCTTCTGGAAGTTCTCCAACTACACGCATCGCCAAATATCAATATAGGAGCACCGAGCCTACCAACATTTGACCCTGCGTAACCTGTTGCTTTGCAATGGCAGTGTCGAGAGAGAGGCGCTCGCGTCGGTCCAACGTATCCTGAAAGCATTGCGAAGGGGTAGAGCAGACCAAACCAATCTCATCGGGCCATTCATGGACTCACCTTGAACGCAGCGAGCTGTTCTCCCTTTGCCTGGGTTTGTGTGGCGACGTCTTGAGAGAGTGTGGTGAGAAGCTCATCTACGAGACCCGCCGTCTGGGCGAAGCAAGCGTGGAGCGAGGTCATCATGAGCCGGCTATCGCGCGGCTCGGGCGGCAGCGCCGACTCCATCGCGAGCGCATGCTTGCGAAAGTTGGCCAACGCTTCTTCCAGACCTTTGCGGGTCGCATTGGTATCCTCTAGATGCTGCGCGACGGTCTCGTAGCCCTGCTTCAGGCGGTTGTATCGCGCGTTGTCGAGTACTGGCTTGCCGGTGAGTCGCACCACGCGTTGCTTCTTGCGAAGTAGGACCCGCAGCAAGAGCGTCGTCTTTTTCGCGACCGTGCGATCATCAGAGAGAAAGCCTCGGAATCCTTGCGTGAGTGTCGTGCTGGCCATACTGGGCCAATCGTCGTCATCGCTTCGCGTGGTGCTGTCTGCGGAATCGTCATCACCGAGACGCATCGCGAGATCGACATGGTGGTGGGCGTGGTCGAGCAACTCGGTGATCTTGGACGGTGTACGCGCGAGCCGCTGCGTGGACGCAGCACTTGGCAGTGTACGTAGCGCACGCGTGGACGCTGGCGTACTATGCGGGGAAGCGGTGTCCGTCTTCGGCGTGTTCTTCGCTCGGCTGCCGCGACGTCGTGCCATGGTCGACAAGGCTTGGGAGTCTGTGACGGTTTGTGGTGGAGTCTGCGGGTGTGCTGGAGCGAGTCGATTGAGAAGTGGGAAGCTGGAAACTCGGTCAAACCAGAATCACTCGTCTTGTTTTCGTTATAGAACCTTGGGACTGCGAAATAAGCTAGCGTTCGTAAGATTGCATGAACCTGAACTTATCCGCGACGAGTTCGACGGGCACACGCAGTTGCTTGGCCAGGGTGAGCATCTTGCCAGTGAGGGGGACTCGGCGTAAAAGATCTTCCGCGTCACTTCCCGTAGTTCGACTGGGAGACACCAGCGACTCGGCCCGGTCCTGATACCACGAACGCACTTGCTTGGCGATCATGTCGAGCTCTTGCAGCTGCTTGTCTTGCGTCGCGGTCGCTGCCGTGCCGTCAATCGAGTGGCGTACGCCCGGCAGGTGATTCTTCTTGATGAACGCGTGGTCCAACAATTGTGACGCCGGCGGGCGTGTCATGGGATTCTTGCGTAGGCAGAGATCGATAAAGTCGC
This sequence comes from Pythium aristosporum, assembly GCA_023337755.1. Taxonomy (NCBI): domain Eukaryota; phylum Oomycota; class Peronosporomycetes; order Pythiales; family Pythiaceae; genus Pythium; species Pythium aristosporum. Next base: position 3,125 of record JAADXL010000468.1, on the reverse strand, counting down.
ACAGTTCAGGCGAGTAGTCGTCTCCATACTCGGACAGCTTGGGTGAAGGCTGGTCCTGAACGGCATGAACAACGCCCCAGTAGCCTTCTTTTGTCGGCACTGGCAGCTTGCCGATCGCACACGCCATGACCGCGAGACCAAAGGACCAAATATCTGATGGGTACGAGTACAGCCCACCGCTGATCCGTTCGGGGGCCATGTACAAGAGCGTGCCTGTGAAGGTCGCGGCTTTAGCGAGCGTGCTTTCGAGGTCTCGTGAGATTCCAAAGTCGGAGATCTTGACTAGCCCGTCACGATTAATGAGCATGTTGCTGAGCTTGATGTCGCGATGCAGTTGATGGTGCTCGTGGAGAAATGCGAGACCCTTGAGTCCACAGTACGCGATACTCGCGAGCTCGCGCTCCGAGCACTTGCCCTGCTTCTGCATGTAGTCTTCCAGCGAGCCGCCGTCCATGAACTCGAGCACGATTGAGACCGAGCCAATCTCTGGGTTCGTATACGCGTCAAAGAACACGACAAGTTCGTCACACGCTGGCTTCGTGGTCGTGTCTTCAATTGGTGCCCAGTTGGCGTACAGCGACTTGAGCTCACGCACCATTTGGTGACGTTTCTTTTGGTCAAAGACGCGAATGACTTTGACTGCCACAAGCTTGAACGTCGGCACGTACAGGGCCTTGTACACTTTGCCGCTCGCGCCATGGCCCAGCTCGTTGAGCAAGACAAGGTATTCGCGCGTTCCGTGAGGAGACTGCTTGCGCTTATGCACAGTGTCTTGGTCGGGAAACGGCGCCGTCGCAATGCCGTTTGTCTACAGCCCAAGAAACAAGTACGTCAGTCAGTTGGATAGTCGTCCTCATGATGGAACTCATACCCAACTATCTCACATTGATCTCAAAGCCTTGTGTTTGCAGGCGTCCTTCGGCCGAGAAATCAAACGACGCCTCGACGGAGCGCCCGTCTTTCTTGAGCTTCATCATGTCCATATCCAGTCCGCCAAGGGCCTGTCGGATGGACTTGAGGTCTCGCGAAGGCGACGGGTCGGCTTCGCCGTGGCGGACCTCGATACTTGGCGGGCTGCCCGGGAAATGGTGGCTCGCACTTCGATCGATTTGCAGCGGCGGTGGCATACCCGAGCCTCGACGAGGCAATGACCTCACAGGTTCGGCACGGCGTTCGACGCTCTTGTTGAGATTCACGATCGGCGTCGAGGCGTTCTCGTCCAATACAAACTCCGAGTACTTGCCCGATGACGATCGTCGGACGCGGCCCCGCGCTGCGTCCACTTGGCCATGGGTGGCACGCGCGCGGAGAGAGGTCACGGGCGAAAAGGGTCGCTCTGGTGGAGGCGGTGGTGGCGGTGACTGCGTGTCGATATTCACGCGGAGGTTCACACCCATGCGACGTACTGAATTACGTTCAGATCCTACTGCCACTGGTGGTGGGCGCGCCGGCGACGGTGCCGACGAGTGTGGGGAAGCGACGCCGCTGACATGCAGCAGCCGGTGGGGCGATGCAAAGGAGCTGGTCGCTGATGTGGTGGACGCGGTCTCGCCCGCGTCCGCTTTGAGCTTTTGAATCTCACGGAGCAGCTTCTTCTTGTGGCCTCGCGACGCACCTGATTGCGTGTCCACGAAGAGCTCCATCCGCGGCGACAGTAGGAACGCCCCATCAATGTGGTGGAGCGCCGCCTCAGGCAAAAACACGTCGAGCTCGTGGCCGCAGAGCCAATCAGCGACTTGCGATTCATGCCATCGCAGTACGTCGTCAAGCCCAGAGGCGTGGAGTGGGGCATTGCCCGCCTCAAGCCGCTTGCGCTGATGAAAGACGAGCTTGCCCTTGCGGTGGCGGCACTTGTCGCACGCGACGCAGTACACGAGACCGCAGTCTTCGCAGTCGAGTGTCGCGCTCTGGTCCTCGCACTCTTCGCAGATCGTGAGCGGCGCGACAGTCGAACACGCGGATGAATCGGACGCGGCCGGTGAGAGCACATGAAGTGGTTGCGCACCGAGAAGGGCCTCGCCGTGAGCGCCGTCGTCTCCTCTTTCCATCGCGCTCGGTCTTGTGGCGAGTGCTGTCGTGGGAGCGGCAGGAGCGCAGTGTGCAGCGCCCACGTGGACGGCACCAGGAGCTTCCACTTTTTCCACCAAGGCTGCTTCAAGGTGATGGGGTAAAACACACAGAAATAGAAAACCCAATCACCCAATAACCCAAACCTGGGACATTATATACTGGCTTAAGTGAATACTCCATTGTAATTCGAGGTTCCAGGCTCAGAGTTACAGATTCCAGATTCCAGAAGCAGACTTCAACTTGGGGCGACTGCTTGCGACGAGTGCCATGAGACGGCATCCACAATGCATCCTTTGGATACACGGCGGCAGTCCCAACGTGGGGAACTGCGATAGGGGCAACCGTATCTAGTAGATACAGTTCATCCGACAGCCTTTGGATACGCGGCGTCAATCCCAAGAGATTGGTCTGCCCAGACACGACACAGCGCAAAAGCACTTGTACGAAACAAGGCAGCGAGCAAGCGATCAGCAACCAGCAACCAGCGACGGACAGAACCAACATGTCGGGACGCTCCTCCGCTTCGAAGGCCTCGGCCGACAACCGCTCCAACCAGATGAACCCGAACAACGCAGCGTACAGCAGCAGCCGCGGTAGTGGCGCGACGCCGTCGGTGGACGCCGGCCAAGCGGCGGCGGATAACCGCTCTAACCAGATGAACCCCAACAACGAAGCCTACAGCAAGTCGCGCGGCCAGTGAGCACGACAAGCACAGCGCTGCCACAACGTTGAGAGTGATCTGGAGAGAACAGGTTGAAAGAACCTCCAGTATTGTCGAATGACGCAAACGTGTCGGGGTACAGATCCGATGCGATTCTCTTTCATGTGAAAAACAAAATACAATAGCCTGCGTCATTCTGCCATTAGCTGGGGGTATGGAGTGCTGGTCGCGAGGAGCTCACATTCACAGTTTCCACGAGACATTCTGAAAGATATATCTTTCCGTTCCCCTATTTTATCCAATCAAACCTACTTCGAAGTATCTCAGTGTATCATTGCCCACCTGGGTGAATGCAACATAGACGCCGCCGCATTCTTCTTCTTCTTCTTCTTCT
>JAADXL010000467.1:0-25974 GCA_023337755.1 Pythium aristosporum | reverse complement strand
GCCGTGGTGGACGGCGGGGCCGTGGTGGATGGCGGAGCCGTGGTGGATGGCGGAGCCGTGGTGGACGGCGGGGCCGTGGTGCTCGGTGGGGCCGTGGTGGTCGGCGGGGTCGTGGTGCTCGGTGGGGCCGTGGTGCTCGGCGGGGCCGTGGTGACGACCGGCGTCGACGGCGGCAACGTCACACCGAGACGTTTGCAGTTTGGCTCAAAGCCCTTGATGATCGTCAGCAGGTTGGTCACGGGGCTGTTCGGGAACTTGAACTCACAGTCGAGCGTGTACTGAGCCTTGAGTCCCGTGAAAAACTGAACACAGTTGGGCGACGCGCACATTTTCGTGAGCTGCGCGTCGTCCGGGGAGCCCGTTGGCGGCACGGCACGGAAGCCGGTCTCGGCCTTGCACAAATCAGCGGCGGGCTTCTCAATCTTGTTGACGGCCAAGGCATCCGACGTTGAGCACTGAGGGACGTCCTCGGCGAGCGCAACGCATGCAAGCGCAGCAATGACGACGAGCTTGGAGAACATTCTTGAGGAAGGTGGTGGGTGGGGAGACTGCGTATTTGACCGAGGCACGAGCAAATCGAAAAGTGAGTCTGCGATGCCCGGAGCAGCGCCTTCGAAGAGTCAGAGGTTTGCACAGACACGAAAGTTGAGTGAGGTCAACCAAAGACCTTTTGGTGAAAAAGGATCCGTTACGATGGCCTGTCTATGTGCGAAAGGCCGACCTGTCCTGGCTGACGTGACGCCAACTCGGGTGGATGGCTTGACGCCATCCTGTAGGAGTGATGATCACGGCCTCTTCGGACTATCCCACTCTTTTTATTTCGTTCGATTTCGAACAGGTGCACTGAGGGCTCAGGTACTGACTTTAAAGACCTCAGATCATCGGCTCCTCACGCCGTCGGCATCGAGTGCATGAGAGAGTTTGGACGGCACGGCACAATGCTGAAGAGTTGTTCCAGACAGATCTCATCATGCTAGTGGATTACTGTGAAGAGCGAGCCCGAGACGCAGACCGATTTAGCGCTGAAGGGTCGTCGCAGCGTCCGGCAGATCTCGAGGCTGTGTAGTCCCTACACTTGGCCGGCCGTCGCCGAATTCACTTTGCCCCCCGATCATCTGAACTCTATGCGACGAAGCGCCTCCTGGCGATCTCAGCAAGCGCATCGGCTCGGCAAGTCGTGCTCGGGCAAGAGGCCTGGTCTCAACTGACTGCTGTACGATCCTCTGGTTTCGTGGCTTCACTTGAGGGCGTAGGGTGCTCCGAGATCTTCAATCTTCCCAATAGCTCTAGTCGTCATTGCCTCACCTTTTTCAAGGTAAAAGGTCTGCTAACGTTACTCTCGGGTTGGGGTGTCGCTGTCGATCGCCGTGGATGCCCCCATTGTACTTCCTCCAGGCCTGACGGTGGGACGGCCTTCCGCCTTGTGTGAGACTGACTGCTGCTCCGCACGACGTCTCTGGCGCACTCTACGCTGCTGGTGGGCTGGTCTCGGTCTTTGGATCCGTCCCAGCGCTGCCACCGAGCGAAGCTTCCTCTGTGCGGTCTTCAGCCTACGACTGAAGCGCACGCATCCCAAGGGGAGGAAGATGAACTCTCCCTCTCCTAGCGGCCACCACCGACAACGCTCAGGAGGGCCATACCCTGCTGGTAGTTCTGGAGACGATCATGGTCACCTTGGGTGGCGACTTAGGCACTTGGATCCGGCGTCCACGCTGCGGCGATTCATGATGCCAACTGCCAGAAGGTTCTCAACATGCTCGCCCTCCGCCGACCTCGCGAACTCGGTGCGCTCCTACGCTGCATGCGCATCGGCACGCTAGGGACATGCCACTCACCAAGCCCGTCTGAGCAGTGGTCTCCGCCCGTGGCTGGCCGACTCTGCCGATCTCCACACCGATTTCTCTGTTCACTTGTAGGCGGCTGCCTCGTGAAAGACTTCAGCTTCACCAAGCTCCACCCACCTCGAGTGCAAAAAATACACCCCACTGAGCAATCGCCGATAGCACCCACAGCAGCGATGGCCATGCCAACGGCCATGGCCACGAGCCGATCCGTCGTCATGCGAGCGGCTGCCGTCCCAACTTCCGTGGTGCGGGTGGTGGCGACGACCGCCGCGACCGCCATGAGGGCGGCTGCCATCAAGATCACCGGGGAACTCGCTATCCCGGCCGACTTCGCCAATCTGGATCGCAGTGCCGGCAGCGCTGCCGTACTTTCCCCACGGCCTGTGCAGATGGCGACCACCGCCACGGAAACCTCCGCCGACATCGCCGCCGTCGAAGCTGCCATAGCCGTTTCCGTGGCGTCCATGGCGGTGCTCGTCGTTGGCACCACTGTTGATGTCGTCTTCGGCCCGGAGACGGCGTCCCGAGACGACTGGCTGTGTTGCCGTGGTGTTCTGTCGCGTGGGCAGACGCGTCGTGGAGCAGAACGGAGGTGCAGGTAGCGAGGATGGCGAGTTTGCGGGTCGCGAGCGTGCTGCAGGTCGAAGTTGCTTGGGTGGTGGTGTGGCCGGAGCTGGTGGTTTTGTGGAATGGAGTCTCTGGAGAAGGAGGTTGCTCGTACGATGCGTGCCCTAGTGTCCTGCAGGTGCACGTCCCACGTGGCTCGAGTCGGAAGCAATTGATGCAGGTGCCGCAATCGGGTTGGTGAGCTGCAGTGACTCTGAGCTGCAGCACTCGTACTGATGAGGATGATGATGCAGTGGTGTATTGGTTACAATACTAGGTAATGAACACTATTAAACCTTCACCCCGCAGTCGCGCGCGCTCCATGGGACCCGCCCCTGGGGGCGAGTTTACTTTTTGATTTCCAGCATGAGCAAGTTACTATCCTAAAATTCTGAATGGAAATACGATATTTGGTTTTGGATCTCCAAAAATCGTGCGGGAATTGGTCCAATATAAAAAATTATTCTAAATCCAAGACACCGAGGAAAAACAAGTTCTGTATGAGTCGCACCTTGGAATCTGGTGCTACGGTAAACATTGGAAACGGGAGTCCCGTTCTCAGTGTTTATCCTGGCATAGTGATTATGCGCCACCCTCCCCTTTGCTCAGCAGCCAGGACAAAACCAGATACAGATTGTAGCGTCTTTATGCACTTCCATTAGGTATCGTTCTTGACAGGTTATGTTGCTTAAAATCACACTTTACCATCAACAATTTAGAATAGTTTTACCGTTTAATCATTTATGAGAGGTGATTCGGTACTTAGATACGCTACAAACTGTACTGTAGACCATGCGTGAAGACTGGTTTTCCCTCAAACTCAAAAATCGCCGCTCCGAATCCGTCCACACCATGATGGATAAGCTTCGACTCATAACTTACAATATGAGACGAAGTTTTCGATTTTTGTTGACTTATGACTCAGAAGTGGTCAACGAGAAATCTCCAACAACAACAACATGGTAGATAAGCTTGGTCCCCGTCGTTTATCGCTCCTTTGCACATGCGCCATTCAGCTCAAGGCTTGCCCCCCCTTGCATGACCCCCTACCAGCTCCTTGGTATCAATCCCAGAAGTTTTGCCGCTTAGCTTCGCGCGTGACTTTCTCATTCCTTCACTTGCCTCGTTCCAAGCAACCAAGGCCTCAAGTAGTGCATTTTAGCACTCAACTCCAGCTCGCCACTTTCGCTCAATCAAGAGCTGATCTATCTCTTGGGTCGAGACGCTCTGCAGTCTGCCATGCTCGTTTTGGATCCCATCGTTGTCGCCGCCAAGACGCTCCCGCCATGGGCGATCACGCTCAGCAGCATCGCGATCGCCTCGGCGCTTCTGGCGCAGTACACGCGCTCGTCGAAGAGCAAGTCGGCCGTGAAGCCGCGCAAGATCTATTCCCTCGGCACGAAGATCCCGATCTTTGGCGACATGCTCGAGAGTCTCAAGTATCCATCGCGCCACGACTGGCTCGCGGCCACCAGTCTGCGGTTCCAGAACGAACCGTGGCAGATCAACGTCCCAGGTGCGCCAAAGACGATCGTGCTCTCGGATCCGGCCTCTATCGAGTCCGTCCTCATCGCCCAGACTGACATATTCGTCAGAGGTACGCTGACTCGAGAGATTATGCACGATATCGCTGGCGACGGGATAGCTAATGCCGAGGGCGAGCAGTGGTTCCACTAGCGTAAGACCGCGGCCAAGTTTTTCTCGGCGCGTTCGCTACGCTCGTGCATGATGAACACGATGCAGCGCAACATCAAGCAGGTGTACGAGCATTTCGACGCCCAATGTGGCACTGGTCGTCTCATGAACCTCACCGAAATCTTCCAGCAGTTCACTCTGCAAACGTTTCTACAAGTCGGTGTGGGCATGGACACCCTTTCATCGGAAAGTCGGAACCGAGTGCGTTCAAGGACTTGGAGGAGGCTATCGCCCTGGTCGTCCGGCGCCAGCTACTGCCTGCATTCGTGTGGAAGCTGCAGCGATTGCTGAACGTCGGACGCGAGAAGAAAATCAAGGAACTGATGGCGTCTGTTCACACGTACGTCAACGGCCTGGTTGATCAGGTTCTGTCGAAGAAGAGGGACGAAGCTGATGGCGACGATCAAGGCGAGAAGATCCTCACGGCGGTCGAACTTTTCGTCGAGCACAGCGAGGAAGACAAGGCTGGTCTGCGTCCTCGGGACCTGGCGGATTTCGTCTTGAACTTTTTGATCGGAGCTCGCGATACTTCGTCGGTGACGACGCAGTGGCTCGTCTATGAACTGAGCAAGCACCCAGAAGTCGAAGCCAAGATCCACGATGAACTCGCGGTCAAACTGCCGCAACTTGGAGTGGGTCGCGACGGTTACATCACGGCTGACCACGTCAAGCAGTTAGTGTATCTGGAGGCGGTGCTCAAGGAGACCCTGCGTTTCCATCCTGCAGCTCCGCTCCTGTCGCGCTTCGCAAACAAGGACACAACTATCGGCGGTGACATCTTCATCCAGAAGGGACAACTTGTGAATTTGTCCTCTTACGCCATGGCGCGGATCCCTCGCGTGTGGGGACCTGATGCGGCGGAGTTCAAGCCTGAGCGGTGGATTGATGCCAAGACAGGTGAGCTGCGCTCTTTCCCAGCGAGCAAATTTTTTACCTTCGGTGCCGGTCCGCGCACATGCATCGGTATGAACCTCGCGATGCTCAACCTCCGTGTGCTGGTTGCGAACGTGCTCCACCGCTACACGTTTGAGGTTGATCCTGCAGCGGACGGTAGCCACATCAACGCAGTTTCGTTGATGATGACGCACCATCTCTTTGCCAAGGTGGAGCGCGTTTAAGTTCGCGATGCCCCTGGTCTGAGTCACTTTTCTCAAAGATGTACTTCCATTTTGCATTCCGAACTCTTCATAGCTTCGTACTGAATAACCACCACAAAAATAATCAAGTCCCAACATCAAATGCCCCAGACAGTGTCCAACATATCCTCGCCAAAAAATTCAGACCTTGTCACCGTCCGTCTCGAACGCCGCCGGGCTTCCGTGTGGTACGCAGTATTGGATTGGGTGTCCGGAATGACCAAGAGGTATGTCTTGAGGTATTCGCGGTCGTGCTTGAGGAAGAGCACGTCTGTGGGCACCACGAACCGGATCGCGATCGGCGTCTGCAGTGGGCAGAACGCCGAGTTCCGCAGCCCTGGCGTCTTGTTGAATCTGTGGAACTCGCCAATCATCATGCCGCTATGCGTGAACTCGATCCTGAGCCGTCACTGCTGATCGATAATATGCAGCGACCGTGTGTCCTACGCGACTGACATTCGCGTGGTGCTTGGCGAGAAAGTCCTCGAGGTTCGAAAGCAACGCAGTCCGCGTCGGTTCACACTCTGGTCTGCCACACTTCAGGGCACGCCGTTTAATCTCGTCGGTCGGGTAAAGCGTGACCTGGGAGACGTTCAGTGTTGGGAACTTTGCTGCTTTGATTCTGCCAACCAAGCCATAGACTCCCGCGCCAGGTGCTGCCGCCGGCACACTGTGGGCATGCAACTCACCAAGCCCGTCTGAGCAATGGTCTCCGCCCGTGGCTGCGCGACTCTGCCGATCGCCGCGCCGATTTCTCTGTTTTGTCGTAGGGCGGCTGCCTCGTAAAAGACTTCAGCTTCAGCAAGCTCCACCCATCTCGAGAGCAGGGAATGCACCCTACTGAGCAATCACCAATATCACTCACACCAGCGGTTTCTAGGCTGGAACACGCACGCCGATCTTGTGTGTGGCGGGAAGGGATTAACGACAAACGTACGCGAATGAACTCAGCACCTTGAAGCGATGGATGACGCGGTGGAGCTAAAGCTGACGGCCTGCGTATCTGTTGAGGCGATTCACAAGACATAGCAAGACACTTTAGCCAACAAGAATTTATATCAAGTTTACTGGGCACGGGGAAACGCATGACCGGTACGGGTTATCAGACGCGGAATGAATGCACTTAGCTTCGTGCAAAGAGCCGATGCTGCCGGCCTCTCCGAGCTTTACGCCGAACTGCCACTGACGCCCACCTGCTGCGGGCCAGCTTGGCTGCCTTGCGCGAGTCCGTGGCCTTTACCGCGCCCATTACCGTGCCAACGGCCATGCCCACGAGCCGATCCGTCGTCGTGCGAGCGGCTGCCGTCCCAACTTCCGTGGTGCGGGTGGGGGCGACGACCGCCGCGACCGCCGTGCGGGCGGCTGCCGTCAAGATCACCGGGGAACTCGCTATCCTGGCCGACAACATCGATCTGGACTGCAGTGCCGGCAGCGCTGCCGTGCTTACCCCACGGCCTGTGCGGACGGCGACCGCCACGGAAACTTCCGCCGACATCGCCGCCGCGGAAGCTACCGTCGTGGCGGTGTTCGCCGTGAAAGCTACCGTCGTGACGGTGTTCGCCGTGGAAGCTGCCATCGTGGGGGTGTCCGTGGAAGCTGCCATCGTGGCGGCGTTCGTGAAAGCTCCCGGCATGGGGCTGTCGCTCGCCGTGGAAGCTGCCATCGCCGCTTCCGTGGCGGGCATGGCGGTACTCGTCGTTGGCGCCACTGCTAAAACTTGCCGTATCGTCTTCGGCCCGGAGACGGCGTCCCGAGACGACTGTGTTGCCGTGGTCTTCCGTCGCGTGGGCAGACGCGTCGTGGAGAAGAACGAGGGTACAGGCAGCGAGGATGGCGAGTTTGCGGATCGCGAACATGCTGTTGGTCGGAATTGCTTGGAGGGTGGTGGTGGTGGTGGTGAGCTGGAGCTGGTATGTTGTGGAATGAGGTGTCTGGAGAAGGAGATTGCTCATACTCACGATGTATGCTTGGGCGCGAACAGTGTCCAACAGGAGCATGTCCCAGGTGAGTCAAGTCGGGTGGTCCAGCTGCATGAGCATTCGGGTCGTTGAACCGCAGTGGTTCAACGACCCGCTCTGAGCGGCGGTACTACACAGAGTCTTATGCTCGCCTGTGTGAAAAGAGGCCAGACCCTGCGGTAAAGAACCATGGGCGAGCTGGCGTTGGACACTTTGAGTCATGATACAACCGCCAGCACTGATCGCGAAAAACTCGCTGACCTTTACTCGTTCTATCGACCCATACGCTTAGTACCAAGTCGGTATCCAATTTCTCCAAGGCCCAGCGATCACACGATCCACATGTCATGCGGACCATGTCCACGAGAAATTCGGTGTTGAAAAGTTCAGCAAGAGTCTGTGGTGCAGCATTGAGCCAGGCACCCGCTGGTCAACAACAATCATTCGTGTCGGTGGGAAATCACGCCGTCTTCACCGCAGTTGTGCCGCACGAATGCCAAGAAGAAGCAGTTCGAGACCAGACTGTTTTCTTCTGGTGAGAGCTGCTTAGGCTGATAGCGAGAGATCCCATGAGAGTGTAGCCATTTGTCTCGCCGCGGGGCTGATCCTGAAGCCTTTTCAGCCAATCACAGTAAGAACAGCAGGTCGTGAGACGACCTGTCTAGCAAGTGACTAGAATTGAGTGTACCGTGTCCTACGTGTCCACCCCAATGACAGCTAGTGTTCAGCAGACTCTGCCCTTCTCGAACGCTTCCATCGCCTGGCGGGCTTCTGTGCGATACGCAGTGTTGGATTGGGTGTCTGGAATCGCCGAGAGATATGCCTTGAGGTTCTCGCGGTCATGCTTGAGGAAGAGCACATCTGTTGGCACCATGAACCGGATCGCGAGCGTTGGTATCGGCGTCTGCAGCGGGTAGAACGCCGAGTTTCGCAGCCCCGGCGTCTTGTTGAATCGGTGGAACTCGCCAATCATCATGCCGCTCTGTGTGAACTCGATCTTGAGCCGTCGCTGCACACTGTCGATCAGCAGTGGCGCGTCCTCGTCCGAGATGTCGGGGAACCCAATCACGATGGCCTTGTACAGCTTCAGCCGTCCGCTGGTTGGTTCCATGGCGAGGAATCGCTCGCGCTGAGCTCGCATGAGGTCGACCATGGTGTCGACGCTGAACGACTGGGTCGTGCCTGCCTCAGACGTGCCTGCCATGCCCACTAGCAGTGTCTGCTTCTTGAGTGCGAGCGGTACGAACGGACACACGGGTCCTGCGCGGCCGACATTCGCGTGGGGCTTGGCGAGAAAGTCCTCGAGGTACGAGAGCAACGCACCGTAGTGCGAGCAGCACTCATTCCGCGTCGGCGCACACTCTGGCCGGCCACACGCGAGGGCGCGCCGTTTGATCATGTCAGTCGGGTAGAGTGTGACGTGGGAGACTTTGGGTGTGGGGGCCTCTGGTTGGTTTTGCTGGATTCGCGTTGTCTGGAGAGACTGCAAAATCGAGACGACAAGGGCCAGAAAGAGCACAACGGCGACGAGACCCAAGGCGTCGATGGCGGTGGCGAGTGCTGCTGGAGGCCACATGAGAACGCGGACTGTGGTGCCTCCCTATTACCGAGTTCAAGTGTACATGGCGCGTGGAACGAGGAAGACTTCTGCGAGAGGAAAAGTCGTTCTGGGATCGCTGAATCTGCGACGGCAAGGCTGTCATATACGATATGGGTACGCAACATTGCTTCTGATAGGCAAACCCGTGGGTTTCGCTCAGTATCTAGCTTCTGGACCCACGACCCCACAAGCCCGGTCTGTGCTGCAACCAACGGTTTTCAACCAATCAAAAGTCTTCTCTATGAATAATAAATAATCAAAGCACTCATTTGCGCAAACACGGGCCAATCGCATCATCGCACTTCCGTTCACTCCATCTGACGCGACCCACACTTCCTGACACGGCACGTCAGCAGCTCTGCCATTCGGCGAAGAGCTCCCGTTGCGCCACTCGGCAGCTATGAGTGCGTCCTCCTCGACCTCGTCCGCCTCGTCGGCGCCGTCGCTGCTGGCGTCGTCAGCACTGTTCGCGTCGGGTCTCGTGGGCGGCGCAGCTCTCTACGCGGCGTACGAGCGGCGCCGCCGCCGCCTCGCGCTCGCGTCCACCAAGCCGCTGAATCCGATGGACCCGACGACCATGCACGACTCGGCCGCTGGTATGGTGGACGTCATCGTCAAGTACCACCAGACGCTGCAGCGCAGGGACGACGGCCCGGGCAAGTACGCGGTCCGCACGAGCGCCAAGCCCGGCAGCATTCTCGCGCAGCTACCCACGTCGTGTCCCGAGAAGCCCGAGTCGTACGACGCCATCTTCCGCGACTGTGAACGCATCATTCTGCCCGGGCTCACGCACTGGTCGTCGCCCAACTTCTTTGGGTACTTCAAGACCTTTGGCAGCGAGCCCAGCGCGCTCGCCGATCTGCTCTGTGCATCGATCAACGTCGTCGGCTTCTCGTGGGTCGCCGCGCCGGCCGCGACGGAATTGGAGATTGCCATGTGCGACTGGATGGCCAAGCTGCTTCAGCTGCCCGACACTTTCTTGTCGACATCCCCCGGCGGCGGCGTGATCCAGGGTACGGCCAGCGACTCGCTCTTGTGCGCGATGATTGCGGCCCGCAACCGCGCGCTCCAAGGGCTCACGGGCGACGCCCGCGTCCAAAAGGCCTCGCGGCTTGTGGTCTACGTCTCGGACCAGACCCACTCGATCGGCGAGAAGGGCTGCCTGGTGCTCGATCTGCCGCACTTGCGTGTGATCCCGACGCGCCGTGATGCCGCCGACGTCGGCAACTACGGTCTACACCCGGACGACCTTGATGCCGCCATGGCCAAGGACGTGGCCGCCGGACTCGTGCCGTTTCTCCTGGTGCCGACCGTCGGCACTACGTCGACGACCGCGATCGATCCACTGCCGGCACTCATCAAAGTCGCTCGTGCCCAGAAAGAGCCTGTGTGGGTCCACCTGGACGGCGCCTACGGCGGCGCCGCGGCGCTGTGCCCCGAGTACCGCCACTGGATCCAGGGCGTCGAAGACGTCGATTCGTTCAGTATCAACCCGCACAAGTGGCTGCTCATCCCAAGCGACTGCAGTTTGCTCTGGGTGCGCGACCGACGTCCGCTCATCCAGGCGCTCGCGCTCGACCCCGAGTACCTCAAGAACGACTTCATGTCCCAAGTCCAGTACAAGGACTGGCAGGTCGCACTGGGCCGGCGGTTCCGCTCGCTCAAGCTCTGGTTCACGATGCGGCGCTTCGGCGCCGACGGGCTGCGCACCCACATCCGCCGCTCGATCGACTTCACGAAGCGTGCCGAGACGCTCCTGGTGGAGGACGGACGGTTCACGATCTTCACGCCCGTGCGCATGGCGCTCGTGTGCTTTTACGTGTCGTTTGGTGGCCGCGCACTGAACGAGGCGTTGCTACGCAAGGCGAATGACGACGGCAAGATCTTTCTGGTCCACTCGGTCGTGGACGGCGTCCACTTCTTGCGGCTCTCGTTTGGCGGCCTCGAAGTCGACGCGTGGCACGTGGACAATGGCGTCAAGGTGCTCACGGACGCGCTGAGCGAGATCGTGGACGGAGACGCCACGTGGCGCGCGGCGTACGATGCGTTCCGTCGCGACGGCAAGTAATGGAAAGTGGGGACGTAAGGAACGCTCGCTGAGATGAGCGGAGTTCCATTTGGTTTCCTTATCTCTCATTCCCTTTGGGCTCATGTGGATATAATTCGACAATGACACCATCCTTTTTTACCTGAGTTTGTCCGATTTATCTGGTGTCGCTTCAGCGTAGGGCGACCCTTCTGAAGCAGCTCCCCACTGCCGTGTTGCGGGCGTGATGGATTTGATCCACTCGACGTTCCAGGCGTCGTTCAACGCGCGGATTGAGCGCCTGGCCGAGCAAGAAGCCAACGAGCTGCGCACGGTAGGCACTACTACTAGTATGTCCATCGGAGCTGCTTCCTCTTTCTCGGAATTGACGTTGGTGGAGTCAGATCTTTCGCTACTTTGACACGGACGGAGATGGTGCTGTGTCAGCCGACCAAGTGCTGCGTATCTTTGGCTTGGTTGGTACTTTCCCACCGCGTCCGTCTCTGACTATTCAGGCACTGAATCGCTGGGTGGTTGTACGTCTTCTCCTGATAGCTCGGGCTCAACATCAATCCCGCCTACGTGCGGGATCTCGAGGAAGTCTACTTGGCGGGTTCGACTGTGTAGCCATTCTACTCACGGTTCAACTTTCACTCATCCGCTTACGCTCTCGTAGAGTTTCTCAAGATCGTGGACAGCAACGTTCCTGCGACGGCAATGTCGAGCCTGAATCCTGGCACAGCAGCCACGCCATTGATCGTTCCGATGCTGGCGACAACGGCTCAGGCCGAAGCCACGGTCTCTCCGGATCTCCCGAATGCAGACCCGGAGGCCCAAGAGCGAGCGAACGCCGAGCTATGGGAAACCGAGTGGCGAGCGATCGACTCGTACGAGCGCGGGTTCGTCTCGCGCGACGAGCTGCGGCTCTTTCTACGTAGCTGCTTCTCTCCGTTCTCAGGGGAAGATCTGGATCGTTTTCTGGAGCTGTACGCTGACCCGAGGTGAGTTTGCCCGATACCACTGGATCAGATCCATTCCGTTGGAGTACTGACTCCAATGTAACCACAGTATGCCTGAGGACTCGATGACACTCACCAAGGCAGCGTTCCTCAAGTTTCGCCACGACTACATGACCCGCGAACGACTACAGTCAGAGCATGGAGACTCCTCAGACGACGAAGATGGCGAGGGCGATGGGGACCTCTCCACGGTGGACCGAGGCATGGGCATGGGAGAGAGCGACAACGCACACGCTCACGACTCGGAGGCAAAAACATCCCGCGCTAAGCGGCCTATTTCAGCGCCTCCAGTGCCTGACGGTAAAGAGGATGCCGACGCCGACGTGGGCGGCATCGTCATTGATCCCACCGTCGTGGACGACGACTTTGTCGATGAGGACGACGCCACAGCTGACGACGACCCGGACGTCAGTGGCGACCTAGTCGACGACGATGGCACTCTCTATGAAGAGGAGGACGAAGGAGACGGCGAGGATGCCGATGCCGCCGATGAATGATCTCGTCATCTCGGACCTTGAAGTGCGACCATCATTCTCTTAGGTTCGATTCATTCTTCGTTAAGTACGCACTGTCCTCCCCAGAAGCGAAACCAGAGCATGGAAATGAAAGTGCGTGGGGATCGCTGTCCATGACGCCCCTCCCGTGACCATCTCGTCTTACGCAGCACGCCACGCGCGAAACCAAGACGCATGCCTGTCGTTTCGTGCCCTCTGCATCGCTGGGCGATAGCTCGAAGCGAGCCAAAACGGCACCACAAAGGGTGCACGTCCTCGGTGCGTCGGTAGGTGTCCACATTCGACATGCGTTTCCTGCGCACCATCTTCCGAGCCAAACGTGCGGGTGTTGCTAATCTACTTCTTACTCTTCTGACAGCGTATTGAAGTGGCCTTATCTTAGGCAAGGTTCGGGGATCTCGGCGTCTGAGGTCGCAACCCCCACGGGTCGGTGATGTCGCCACGGGTCTCTTACGTTGGAAACAAAGAGGCTCCACCCTCACGCGTCCCACTGCCTCACTGCGTGGCGTCTGTGTCCTTTGCCTCCCTCCATGCAGGTAAAAATTCCAGCCGCATTGATGGCTCGCCGGCTCCAAGAGAACAAAAAAGTCCAGAGACGCTGGCGCTCACGCATTCCATGTCGCTGAGTCACAATCCGTCAAAAGCATGGCCACGACGCCATCGAGTATCTGCAGTCTCTTCACGGTGTGACTCCAGCCGCCGCCGTCGGCGAATTGTGTCCCGCGCCCTTGGCATTTCTCGTTTTGAGAAAGGCTGACTCGAAGACTAGACTCCACACCAGAGAGGCTCATTCCCCAATTGGAGTCGTCTCTCTCACACGCACAAAAGAGCACCACCCAGCCAGTCACACGCACTTACGCCATCGACGCTCGCTCGTCTCTTCCTACGACAGAATGCACTGCGCGCGGTCGTCGCCCGCGGTCACAATCAAGCAGGAGCCGCTCGCCGACGCCGAGGTACAGGCGCCCGTCTTCCACGCGTCGTGGATCGATGACGAGCAGTTTGCGTGCGATGCGTTGCTGTGGCCGTTTGTCAACCTCGTGGATGGCGAGACCATGGAAGACGTGTGGTCGGCCCGTCCTCAGGACGACGCACGTGAAGACTCGTGGGTCTCGCTGCTGTGCCACGAGGACGCGTCAGTCCACGACGCGGGCATCACGAGTCCCGTGGCGACGAGCGACGTCGTTCATTTCCCACAAGCGGCTCTGGACAAGCCCGTGTCGCCGCGCTGGACGGCTGCGCGTCTCGACGATACGATGGGGCCGTCGATAGCAGCAGCGGAGCTCGAGAAGACGTGCACGAGCCACGGCTGCTACCAGCGCGTGGTCAATGAAGTGACCGGTCGCTGCGCGCGCCACGCGGGCGGGCGGCTCTGCAAGGTTGCCGGGTGCACCAAGAACACGCAAAGTCATGGGCTCTGCATCCGCCACGGCGGCGGCCGACGCTGCCAGGTCGAAGGCTGCCCGCGCGGCGCGCAAGCGCGTGGCAAGTGCAAGACCCACGGCGGCGGCGTGCGCTGCAAGGCACCGGATTGCTGGCGCAGCTCGCAGGGATCGGGACTGTGCCGCACTCACGGCGGTGGCAAGCTGTGCGATTACCCCGGGTGCAAGAAGGGCACGCAGCGCCACGGCAAGTGCTCGACCCACGGCATCGTGCGCCGGTGCCAAGTCGCGGGCTGCGACAAGATGGACCGCGGCGGCGGACTGTGCCGTCGCCACATGACCGAGGCCAAGGCGTCGGATGCTGGGTCCGAGTCGTCGGCGGAAGACACGGATGCGGTGGCCGTGGTCTGACGAACAAACGCCCCCCATGAAGACCCCCCCAACTCTATGTGCACGATGCGCCATGATCTACCACCACCACCTATTGTACTGTCCAGAACCAGCCACCAACGCCACTAACGTAACGTAACCTACGCAACCACGGGAGAAGGACGATCGTGCTCTTCATCAGCATTCGTACAGCTAGAACAAATACAGCGATCTCTCCCTCTCTCTATCTCTCTCGCTCTCTCTCTCTGGACGATCTCCAGGCAGGATGCCAGTGGATTTACAGTACCCAAGTGCGACTCCTGTTGTGGATCCATCGGCTTACTCCACGGGTTGGCATCGACTATCTCTCCTTCTGCTGTTTGGTCCTGGCCTATCGCTCCCTTCCTGCGCATGGTGTTGGCGAGCCGCCTCACGCAGAGCGAGAGAAAGAGACCGCCATGGGAAGCATGCGTCGAGCAAACCCAGTCACGGGCGTCCCTTCAGGATCTCGACCATGGCGCCTATTAGCTTTCAGAGGTCCTCCAGCATATCATTCGATCTAATCCACCCACCGCCCCCACAAAACCACAGGGGAAACTTTACGCGGAAGAAAGCGCTCCCCCCTTCTCTCTCTCTCTCTCTCGGCGGCAGGAGGCTCTGTATCTCTCTCTACGCGGGAGGCATGAACCGCGACTTTTCGTTCGATCCGTACGGCGCCGGCGCGGCGGACGCCCACTCGCAGGCGTTCCAGACGCAGGCCTCGCAGCCGGGCATGTCCCAGTCGTCCATGTACGCGTTCGTGGACCCCACGGGCGACGACGACGCGCTCGCGACGCAGACGCTCGACCACCACCACTTGTCGTCGCAGCCGTACGAGTTCTACGACCAGTACGAGCTTCCCGACGACACGGCGCCAGCGACGACCGCGAGTGCTTTCCTCGACCCCCACCCCCACGATTCGTTTCTCCACCACGATGCAAGTAGTGCGCTTGTGGGCGAATTCGGGCAGCTCACGTTTGATGACGCTGGCGACGACGACCAACTGGACTACACGTCGCGCGAGTTGCCGCCCCACGCGTGCGCATACTGCGGCCTTCATGATCCGGCGTCGGTCGTCAAGTGTGTCGCTTCTGACAAGTGGTTTTGCAACTCGCGCGGCAACACGTCGGGCTCCCACATTATCCAGCATCTCGTGCGGTCCAAGAACAAGGAAGTGTCGCTCCACCCCGAGTCGCCGCTGGGCGAGACGGTGCTCGAGTGCTACAACTGCGGCTGCCGCAATGCCTTCCTCCTGGGCTTTATCCCGGCCAAGCAAGACTCGGTCGTCGTGCTGCTCTGCCGCGATCCGTGTCTCCAGATGAATGCGCTGAAAGACATGAGCTGGGATATGTCACAGTGGCTGCCGCTCATTGAAGATCGAGCGTTCTTGCCCTGGCTTGTCAAGGTGCCGTCTGAACACGAGCAGCTGCGGTCGCGCCAAATCACGTCGACGCAAATCGCCAAGCTCGAAGAACTCTGGCGCGACAATCCGTTGGCGACCGTGGAAGACCTCGACCGTCCCGGGGTCGACGACGAGCCCGCGCACGTCGAGACCAAGTACGACGATGGGTACCAGTACCAGAACATTTTCGGTCCACTTGTCAAGATGGAAGCAGACTATGACAAGAAAATGAAAGAAGCGCAGACGCAAGACAATGTCAGCGTGCGCTGGGATATCGGTCTCAACAAGAAACGCAATGCGACGTTCAGCAGCACGCGGCCGGATTCGGATCTGCGACTCGTGCCCGGCGACGAGATCTGCATGCGGTTGGGACCGAGCTCGGCCATGATTTATGGACGTGAGTGGGAAGGCTCGGGCCACGTATTGCGCATTGACGAGTCGTCGGTCACGCTCGAGATGCGCACGAACAACGTGCCCGTGGAGATCACGGACGGGTACCTCATTGACTTTGTGTGGAAGGCGACGTCGTTTGATCGCATGCAAGCGGCGCTCAAGACCTTTGCCGTGGATGACACGTCGCTGACCGGCTACCTCTATCACAAGATCTTGGGCCACGACGTTGACGCGCAGGCGTTGCGGCTGCCACGCTCGTTGAATGTGCGCGTGTCGGCACCGGGCCTGCCCGAGCTCAACCCGCCGCAGATGGAAGCTGTGAAGGGTGTGCTGTCGCAGCCGCTCAGTCTCATTCAAGGCCCACCGGGGACTGGGAAGACCGTGACCTCTGCCAGTATTGTGTATCACATGGCCAAGCAAAACATGGGCCAAGTGCTGGTCACGGCGCCAAGTAACATTGCCGTCGATCACCTCACTGCCAAGATCAGTGCGACTGGCTTGAAAGTTGTGCGTCTCGCGGCCAAGAGCCGAGAAGCCGTGGCGTCGTCGGTCGAGCACCTCACGCTCCACGCGATGGTCAAGTCGCTCGACAGCGCCGACAAGGCCGATCTGCGCAAACTCATGCAACTCAAGGACGACCAAGGTGAACTCTCGTCGCAGGACGAAAAGCGGTTTAAGTCGCTCAAGCGCGCGGCCGAGCGCGAGATTCTCCAGGCCGCCGATGTGATCTGCACAACCTGTGTTGGCGCCGGTGATCCGCGTCTTTCGAATTTCCGGTTCCGCCAGGTCTTGATCGATGAGGCCACGCAGGCGACCGAGCCCGAGTGTCTCATTCCGATCGTGCAAGGCGCCAAACACATTGTCATGGTCGGAGACCATTGCCAGTTGGGTCCAGTCGTCATGAACAAAAAGGCCGCGCAGGCCGGCTTGAACCAGTCGCTGTTTGACCGTCTGCTCAAGCTTGACATTCGCCCGTTCCGTCTTCGGGTCCAGTACCGCATGCACCCGTGTCTGTCGGAGTTCCCGTCCAATACGTTTTACGAGGGCGAGCTCCAAAACGGCGTCGCCACCAGCGACCGTGTGCTCCGCAATGTCGAGTTCCCGTGGCCAAACCCGAACAAGCCCAATTTCTTCTACATTTGCCTCGGCGCCGAGGAGATCAGTTCGTCCGGCACGAGTTATTTGAACCGCACGGAAGCCAGCAACGTCGAAAAGATCGTCACGCACTTTCTCAAGGCCGGCGTACTGCCAAGCCAGATTGGTGTGATCACGCCGTATGAAGGTCAGCGTGCGTACGTTGTGAACTACATGCAGCGCAATGGCTCGATGCGGTCGCAGCTCTACAAGGACGTCGAAGTCGCGAGCGTGGATTCATTCCAAGGACGCGAAAAGGATATCATTATCCTTTCGTGTGTGCGCTCGAACGAGAACCAGGGCATTGGCTTTCTCAGTGACCGTCGCCGTTTGAACGTGGCGCTCACGCGCGCCAAGTATGGCGTGATCGTGCTGGGCAACCCACGCGTTCTCGCTAAGCAAGAGCTCTGGAATTCGTTGCTGAACCACTACCGCGACCACCAACTTGTCGTCGAAGGGCCGCTGAACAACTTGCAGCCGTCGTTTATGCAGTTCCCCAAGCCCAAGACCGCGAACCGCGAAAGCCGCTCGGGCTTTGCGCGTCGCCGCGACACGCCGTTGCCGCCGCTGGACTCGCGCTTTGATCCTCGCTACGATCAGTCTGCATCTGTGGGAGGCAACGCACCGTACCCCGGGCAGGCTGGCGGGACAGGGTACCCTCCGCCCATTCCTCAGCGTGGGTACGGCGCTGCTCAGCAGACTGGTGGTGGTGGTGGCCGTCGTGGATACTTGAGCAGTGGTCATGGCCCGTTGACTCAGGATGGCATGACCCAGGGCTCGGCTGGTCTCGATGGGCCGTTCACGCAGATGGCACAGACCCAGTCTTTCAGCCAAATGTCCACGGCCGACAAGTTTATGATGTCCCAGGACTATGCGTACGACCATGACTTCAAGTCACAGAACCTCCCGATGTCTCAAGACACGCGTCAGAACGATTTCTACTGATCCCGCGCCCAGCTGCGTTTTCTCTTGACGTCCGGAGCTGTGGGAAGCGGACGACTGCACCACGAGAGCGATTGTGCCAGATTATCTCCAGGGTCTTTGTACCGGTTGGATGGCCCAGTCGCTCAGCGTCAGCCAAGGGGACGCGAAGGAAGAGGGGACTCGGTGCTCCATGGCTTCACCACCTCTCGCCGGTCGGCAACACTGCTAGCTGTGAGCCTAGAGATGGCTTTTCTGACCCTCTTCCGCCTACCGACAGCGAAATAGCTAACGTGGTGAAGCGCAACAGAGAATCTCAATGCATCGTGTCTCATTTGGTGGATCTCTTTTCTGAGTCATACATTGCACACGTCACAGATTACGGAGAGTAGCAGGGTTCCAGAACCAAGAATCTGGAAGTCTTGAAGAGAAATTCTGTTTTCGAGCTGGGTGAGAGCTGGGTTTTTGGGTAAACCCCATCTCCCACCCAATCAGATCAACTGAATTCTCCATTCTCGAACTATGCGACAGTTGGGGACCCATACAAAGTGCAAATCAAAGCTGAGACACGAGACGCGCTTCTCCCTCGACTGGAACCTGGAACTCTGGTGCGTAGGACTCTTGTGATCTCATAACGCAATTACCCCAGCAGATCACAACCCCTTCAACACCATGGACAAGCCCACCGCCGCCAGCGCCGCTCCACGCAGCAAGTCGCTGTATCCAGCGCAACAGCAGCAGCAACAGCAGCCTCTAATGACAGAGGACGAGCGCATGGCGCGCACGCTGCAGGCCCAGTACGACCGCGAGCGCCTTGCGGGTCCGCCCGTGCTCGCGCAACCCGCGTTCCAGCCCATGGACTTGCCGTTCAACTGCGGCCACTGCGGCATGGCCCACGTCGTGCGCCACGCAGCGCCCAACACGGTCTTCCAGTGCACGCAGTGCGGCCGCCAGAACCAGATCGCGATCCAGGGCAGCCGCGCCGTGGTCATTGCACGCTCGCGCGTGTCGTGGATCCCCATTCCCATCATCTGCTCGATCCAGTAACAACATACAGTACTTCCGACATCCCATTTGTACATTTCCAGAAATTCATTCCTTGTTTCTTATTTGGGTCTTTTGGATTCGCTAGGTGTCCTTCTTGAAGCGGAGTGCAACGACAAACGCGATCGCGATCGCATAGACGATGCCCACGAGCTTGCCATTGAATCCGTCCCAGACACTGATGGGGTTGTCCACGACGTGGATCGTGGTATTGGACGAGGACGTATGGGCGTCACACGTCGCATGGCATGCGCCGCACGGACACTGCTTTGGGACTGATGATGCGATCGACGGCAGCAGCGTCGCCTGCGTGGGTAGCGCGGCCTTGATAGCGGGCGTGTCCACCTCCGAGTAGTTGTCGCACTTGTAGACATGGTGGTCGAACGCCGTGGCAT
Organism: Pythium aristosporum; assembly: GCA_023337755.1. Taxonomy (NCBI): domain Eukaryota; phylum Oomycota; class Peronosporomycetes; order Pythiales; family Pythiaceae; genus Pythium; species Pythium aristosporum. The sequence continues at coordinate 6,496 of JAADXL010000467.1, read as the reverse complement.
TCGACCTGTCATTGAAACTCAGAAACATGAACTCGCCGTGGCCGATCGCGCCCGTCTGCGCCTGGTAGTTGAGAAAGCCCAGGGACGACTTGAGCGCCTCCGACATTGATGCGATCGCCGTGTTCTTGCACGATTCAAACAGCGCACACGTGAACGACTTGGCGAGCGTCACGTCGAGCTCGAGCACCTTGACGTGGTCTTCGCCCGTCATGGGGTCCGGCCGGTAGTTCGTGCTCGGGTACGCGGAGTGCATGCGCATGAACTCGGCCTGCCGCGGCGAGCACACGAAGCCGCACCAGAGGTGCATGAGGTTGGCGGCGCACGCGTCGCAGCCGCCGCCGACGGTGCCAAACACGGTCGAAAGGAGCTTGAAATTCTCGGCCATGCCCTGGTTTTGCTGCCACGTGCAGCACGCCGAGTCTTTGTACTCGGGACACTGGATCAAGAACTCGTTGCAGTGCGGACCAGCGGCCATGCCGTCATTGTGGCACACGCACTTGCTCTGCGTGCACGCGCCCTTGCCGTGGCAGTCGTCGTCGCTCGTGCAGGCACCGCCGCCAGTCACTACCAGACACAATGCCAATCAATTCCCTACTGAATACACAATGGGTGTCGTTAGAATGGACGCACCGTTGGCCCATCCGTCGCCGCGCATGGGCTTGGGCGCGACCGGCGTCGGGTTCGCTTCAGGCATGCAGGCCTCGTAGTCGGGGATATTCCCCGGGTTCACGCACTTTTGCGTCATGACACACATCGCGTCCGCGCCGTCCCATGCGGCAAGCGCCACAGCCAGCGCCGCGACGAGAAGCCCACGCCAAGAGCTCATGATTCCTTCCTTCCGTCTCACCTTGATGCTTGAAGAAGGATCAACGGTGGAACGAAGGGGCTTCTATTCAGAGCACACTTCCAATAGACGAATCAGAGAGAGCGCGCTGTATTGTGGTAGCTTGTACATTCAAGCGACCTTCGCGCCACATTCGTTCCCACCACGCCCGTCAACTTGGGTCTCATCAAACGCGCGAAAAGCTCCACCAGACAAAATCTCCCGAGAGGAGATCATTGCTGGATTGGCACACGATGTGGCGCGTCGCCACGGCTCCCTCGCGCAGCGGCGTGTTCCGCATGGGCGCTGCGCATAGACAGGCGGCTGCGGCCGTGGCGTCGTCGCCCTTGATGGTGCAGATGACGTCGCGCGGCAAGCGCACGTCCAGCAAGAGCTCTGGCGTCGCCACGGGTGGTGCGTTGGCATTGCACTCATGGCAACCTCTATTGCTTCCTTACTGACGACGGGTTTTAATGATGGACATAGACAAAAGCACGGCGCTGGCGATGGCGATCCGCCAGATTGAGAGTTCGTTCGGCAAGGGCGCAGTCATGCAGCTCGGCTCGACCAAGATCGCCGAAAAGGTCGAGGTCATCTCGACCGGCTCGCTCTCGCTCGACCTCGCGCTCGGCGTCGGTGGCCTGCCGCGCGGGTGCGTGTTCTCCCTTCTTTATCTCATTGAGCCAACATTCAGCGCGCTGATCGATCTCGATCCCATAGTCGCGTGGTCGAGATCTACGGCCCCGAGAGTTCGGGCAAGACCACACTCGCACTGAGCTGCATCGCCGAGGCCCAGAAGCTCAACGGCGTCTGCGCCTTCATTGATGCCGAGCACGCGATCGACGCCCACTATGCCAAGCAACTGGGCGTCAACATTGACGACCTGTACATCTCGCAGCCCGACTCGGGCGAGCAGGCCCTCGAGATCGCCGACACGCTCATTCGCTCGGGCGCCGTCGATGTCGTCGTGGTCGACAGCGTCGCTGCGCTCGTGCCGCGCGCCGAGCTTGAAGGCGAAATGGGCGACCAGCAGATCGCACTGCAGGCGCGGCTCATGAGCCAGGCACTGCGCAAGCTCACGGGCTCGCTGTCCAAGTCGAACTGCATGCTCCTTTTCCTCAACCAGATTCGCCAAAAAGTCGGCATCCTCTTTGGCTCACCCGAGGTCACGTCGGGCGGCACGGCGCTGCGATACTATGCGTCCGTGCGGCTCGATATTCGCCGCAAGACGCAGATTAAGGAAGGCGACAAGATCGTGGGCAATGAGATTGTCGTCAAAGTGGCCAAGAACAAGATGGCGTCGCCGTTCCGCACGGCCCATTTCGACATGGTGTTTGGTCACGGCATTGACCGCTTCTCCGAGCTGCTCGACTTGGGCGTCCAAGAGGGACTGCTCAAGCGGTCGGGCGCGTGGTACACGATCGCCGGCCGCGAAGGTGGGGGCGTGTTGCTTTATTAGAGAAGGCCACTTCGGAACCTCCCATGCTGATAGTTTTTTTTCTGTAACGTAGAGCCGATCGCGCAGGGCAAGGCCAAGGCCAAGCTGTTTCTTGAAGCCAACCCCGGGATCGCGAGCGAGATTGAAGCCAAGCTGCGCGAGAAGCTCTTTGCCTCGGGCAGCGACGCCAACGACGATGTCGATGAGTCATCTACTGCTGCTGCTGAAGTTGGAGCGTCGCTCGAGGAAGCCGAGGACGAAGGCGACGACGAGCAGGAACGTGTGCCGGTGGACGAAGAAGCCGCCGCCATTGCCGACGACGAGGTGGACGACGAGGTGCGACCTTGAAGATACGGTTGATACAAATGCTGCTACTTTCTTAGTTCACGGTTGAAGATCATCTACACCCTATGCCCAGCAGGGTTGCTTGCGTGAAAGAACATAGAGCAGGTCGTTGCCTGTAAGCACGTCCTCGGGGAACGGGTTCACGTACACATACCCAAAGGGCATGCTTCGGTCGCTCTCCGCCAACTGACTGCGCGCCTTGCCGTTGAAGAGCATGCGGTCGGGTCGGCACCGATAGATCCCCATCACGAGAATGCCGTCGGACGACAGGAGGTAGTGGAAGACAAATTCAAAGGTCTTGCCCACGAAATCCAATGGCACTTCGACTGCAAACAGCGAACTGCGGTGGAGACCGCCGCTGGGAGAGAAAACAGACGACGACTCTGCCGAGGTGGGAGTCGACTCTTCGAAATTGGACGGCGGCGTCAGTGGTGTCGTGAGATAGTCGTCCTGTTCGAAGACACAAATATTATTAGGCGAGTGGACCTGTGGATTTGCTGAGCGAGTACGTACGTCTTTCCATGACGCGAAAATGAACTCGCGCAGAATGTCCTTGATCATCGGGTTGAAGTACTGGTTGATCATCAAGCTGTCGCACAACGACGTACTGTACGCGAGGCCTGATGCAAACGCTGGCGACAGGAAAAAGTCGCGCGAGAAGGCCATCGAAGACGCCGTGCCGGCGGCCGAGCACTCGAGTTGAAGACACGCAGTCGAGCCGGCCCACTCTGGATCATCACGGTCTCCGTTGAGAAGCGAGGCACCCTCTGGCGGAAACCACTCGCTTGGGGTCAGGTTCTGCGAGATGAAGTGCACGTTGACACGGTTCGCCAGCTCCGTGATGATGCGAGGAGCTCGCTTTGGGCCAATAAGGGACGCAATGGTCTTATGCAATGCCACACACGACGCGTCAGCGAGCAGCTCCGACGATCCGGATTCCGCGACGTCGCCTTCGTCGCCCATAATCACAATACGATGGGCCGTCTCGACACTGGCACGGCGCAATGTGCGCTGCTGAAATGGACTGCCCTTCACGAGATACACGTGTTTGAAGTGGCGGAAGGTCTCAAACACGTCGTCATCGGGCACTATCGAGCTCACAATGACGATCGGGCGGTGGCGGCGAAGCGCCTTGACACGGAGCGGGCCGATCATATACTCCAAGTGGTGCGGGAAAGCTGCCTTTGAGACCACACAGACGACAATGTGGGCGATCGACAAGGACAGATCGCACATGTCGTGGATTACGACATCCTCGATGCTTGCTTTTGGCTTGCCAATCAGCAATCCGTGAGCGAACCCACTCGCGAGCTTGTGGTTGTCGTGGGTAGAGGCGTCGTCATTGTTGGTTGCCACTTCATCATCTACGGCGAGCTCGATTTGGGCTTCCACTGTCTTCTTCCAGTCCACTGTTCTCGAGACGCGGCGTACGTTCGCAGGTTGTAAGCCATCATCGTCTGACTTAGTCTTGACCATCGAAGGGTTGCTCGCACGCTGTGAAATCCAATCTCTGGGCATCTTTGGACGCGCACGCATGGCGGTGACTTGATCGGCCTCGCGTCGGTTTCGCGCCATCACAAACCCAATCTCGTCACCCGAGCACGTGTACGAGTGCGAAGGGTTCAACAGCATTTTCCCCTGAGACGTCAGCGCCTTGGACTGGACAGCAAAGAGCAGCACACCCTTGCATTCCGCGTACACAAGTGACGCAACCTCGGCAAACGTCTTGCCGAAAATGATGTTTCCCGGTGGCAGTGTCACCGAGTACACCTCTTGGCTCGCACTGCGCATGTACTTTTGCTCCCAGCGGTTGTGGCCCTCGACAGTCTCTTCGCTCGAGGTCGCCGTCAAGTTGTAGATCAAGGTCGAGAACCCGGGACACACGCAGTTTTGGCCGAGTAGCGAATGCATCACCTCGGAGAAGTAGAGCGCGTTCTTAACATTGAGGTCTTCCAGCAAGTGGCGATTGCTGGAGAGGTGCATCTGGGCAAAGATCCGCGCGTTGGGAGCCGTCCGCTTGGCCGCGAGCACCCGCATGAGCGTGCGGTGGTCGCTCGCCATGTACTCTTCCTGTTCGCACCGTCGCGTCAAGATGAACACGGCGTCGGCGCCACTCACAGCAGCACGCTCGGCATCGTCGACATCCAGGATACTGCCCTGGATGAACCGCGTTCGCTTCTCAAAGAACGGGTCCATGAGCAGCGCAATCATCGCCGTGGATGGCTCTTCATCGCATAGCACGACGACGTTGATGTCCACAATGTCGTGGTCGTCGTGGAACACTTCGTGGAAGAAATGATCGATGCGAGACGGCGTGAGATCCCCACAGAGCACGATATACTTGGCCGTTCGCGATGGCTTGAACGACGACAGTTCGTACTCGGTGAATGACTGGGACAGCTCGAGCACTTTTGAGATCTGGTACGGCACGATCAAGATGAGCACAATTACGAGCACACCAACGAAAATCTTGGCGAGCACGTTGTCGGCCGGCGGTGTCTGGATGGTCACGAACACGAGCACCGAATTGAAGAACGAGTTGAAAAACGTCCAGTCGCCGGTGTGGGTGTCGCCCTTGTCGGCATCTGACGTCTCCGCGATTTGGATGATACCAGCGGCCCCCGCAATGATGAGCACGATCTGGATGTAGCAGAGCATCGCAAATTGCCGCACGGGCGTCATGTACGCGTGGCAGCGACTGAGCACGGCCTTGCACTCTAGGTAGCACTTGATGAAGCGGAAAGGGTACACGAAACGCCAGTAGTTGGCATCGTACCACAGCGTGCTGCATCGCATCACAACCGTTAGCGAGAGATTCACCATCAATATCCGTATCGCTTTGGTACGTACTGATCTTCATGGAGGAACGATACGGGAATCACTGGAAGAATCACGACCATGTTGATGAGGCCCGCGAGCGACAGCAAGTAGTCGCGACGGTGATTCGCCAGGTACAGCCCACGGAAGAAAAAGTCAACCGTAAACATCGCTGCGCACAAGATCTCGACAAGCCAGAGCCAGAACGGTAGCTGCAACAAGATCACCAACGCATGAGACCAGAAGCCACTGAGAGATGGTCATGGAAGAAGTGCGTACAGTGCTTGCGGGAATGTAGGTCGTGGCGATGTAGGACGCGACGTACAGGAGCGAGATGGACGCGAGTGCCATGTCAAGCAGAGTCCCAAAGAAACTGTGGTCCAGGAATCTGCGTGCAGACAGTGACAACCTCTCCATCAGAAGAGGTTTAATAGAAAGCAGAGCAAGAAAGCTGGACGCACCGACTGATGCGATCGCGGCTGCGGTACTCGGTCCCGCCGCGCAGAAACGACAGATCCGTCATCAGCGACGCACTCTCCGGTTCTAACAAGTCGACATACACGCAGGATCAGTTCTCTAGAGTCCCATTTAACCAGTATTTCCTCCAAGAAAGCCATGTACCGACCAAAGAGGTTGCCGGTCTGCGGCACGCGGTTGCCGTTCGCCGGGTGGAGCTGCTGCTGCATGCGCTTGACGAGCGAGATGCTGCCGTAGTGGCCCGACGGCTTCGACTCCTGTATCGGCGAGCTCTCCATCATGGGTGCTCACTACCAAGCTTCTCTCTTTCTTCCTCTTGCTCTTGCTCGAATGGTGGCACTGGCAACAACTGCGTGCGTCTCTTCGCCCTGGAAAATCTTTTCCGCGCACCATAAGCGCAACATACCATCCATCCACCAATCAAAACACCTGTATCCCTAATTTCAGCCAATCAACTACCAATCTTCGCTTCAACATGGGCGACCAATTCAAATTTCAATTCACTTTCAATTCATTTCTGAATTGATGGTTTGCAGTTTCACCAAGATCGCTTTCATCTCCTTGTCACACACGCACTTCCACGCGGCCAAAGCTCG
>JAADXL010000466.1:0-26014 GCA_023337755.1 Pythium aristosporum | reverse complement strand
ATAGATGTATTTCATTGGCTATAAATCAAAGCGTTGCACACAGAGTGATTGTCAGTCAAGTTTGCCGCGCGAGTCGGGGGCAATCCGTAAAGGAAACCTGCGCAAGGAAAGCAAGCGCCGGTCCAAGTTCCCCCTCGTCCTTCGCGTATATATATCAGTAGTATTGATTGAATCGTATATCAGTACGAGATGTCGTACTCTACCCAAACAACGCTCAACACTACCGAATTAGTACTATAATGGTTCTGTATGAACTGATAAATGGAACTTAATGATATTATAGAAGCGAACCTAGTAGTGAGTGAAGTTCCGAATCGGAACTTCCGATCCTTCCCCCACTTGTGAAAATCAATAGTGTCGCGATCATGGATGCCGACAGCTCGACTTCCGGAGCCTATCGCGTCGCCTCGGAGCTCGTGGGCCACGATGGAGCGGTACGATCGCATGCGCGCGTGTCTTCTACATCGCTTGAGGTGTCGCTTGTCGCGTGGTTCTCACGGAAACCTCCCCAATATTGCTCGGTTGTTTGTCTTAGGTGCGTGCGATTTGCGCCCTCGACAACGACGTGCTCGTCACGGGCGCCATGGATACGAGCGTGCTGAGCTGGATCCGGGATCCGCACGCGACTGAGCCCGGCGCATACATTGAGCTGCTCAGCGCGCGCCTCTACGGCCACGAGCACTGGGTCACGGCGCTGCTGCGGTTGCCGCCAAACGTGCTCGAGGCCGCACCCGCTGGCGGCTTCATCACGGGCTCCATGGACAAGGCAGTGCGCATTTATTCACTCGAAGGAACTCTTATTTCGATTCTGCGCGGCCACGAAGGCGGCGTGATCTCTTTGGCGTTCACGGGCGATGGCAAGCACTTGCTGTCGGGCAGCTGGGACGGCACGGCCCGCGTGTGGGATCTCGCGACGGCCAAGTGTATCCATACGCTGAGCGGCCATGAGAACGGCGTGTGTGTGCTGGGTCTGCCGGACGGTGTGGTCGTGACGGGCTCGACGGGGCGTCAGGAAGGCAACTCGGTCGTGGATTTCCAGTTGCGGTTCTGGAAGGACTTTACGCTGGGCAAGACTGTGCGTGACCACGCTGGGCCTATTCGCCAGCTCGCGATCGTGCCCAATATCGGGTTCGTGTCGTGCTCCAACGACGGGTGAGTCTGTCTGCTGTTTGATAGCTTCTCTGTGGTCACTCATCCCGAGTCTCATGTGTTGGATACACGGTGCGTAGGTCCATCAAGGTCCGGACGCTCGATGGCGATGTCGTCGCGCAGATGCAGCACCCGCTGAACGCCGAAGGCAAGCCGGGATTCGTGCTCGGCGTGGCCGTGCTGTCTGACAATCGCATTGTCTCGGCCAGTGAGGATGCGACGGCTCGCGTGTGGACGCCTGATGGCACACTGGTGCAAACGATTGAGCACCCCGGCGGCCTTTGGTGCGTCACGGCTCTGCCAAATGGCGACTTTGTCACGGGCTGTGACGACAAGATCGCCCGCATTTTCACGAGCGATGCGACGCGTGTGTCGCCGACCGCGGGCGTCAGTTTTGAAGCCGCCGTCGCTGAGGCGCGGCTCGTGCGGGAGCGTGGTCCGAGTGGCGTCGAGATTGCCAAGCTCCCCGATTATGACCAGCGCGCAAGTATCTTTGGCAAGTCGGACGGCCAGATCCAAATGTTTCACAAAGGTTCCAAGGCCTGGGCCTGCCAGTGGAGCGGACCGTCCAATACCTGGATCGACGTGAGTGGTCTTTGCTTCTTTTTAGCATTACCTTCTCTCATCTCACACATTTACTATGTTCAATAGATTGGAGAGGTCACTGGCACGGGAAGCGGTGGCGTGGTTGATGGCAAGGCATTCGACATGGTCATCCCTGTGGAGATTGAGCTGCCCGGCGGTGTGCGCAATCTCGAGATTGGGTACAACCAGGGCGACAATCCTTTCATGGTCGCGCAGGATTTTATCGACAAGCACATGCTGGACCAGTCGTACTTGCGAGAGATTGCTGACTACATCACACAGCGGTCAGGGGAGTACCGTGCTCCTGTGATCGGCACTGACGGCGCACAGTCAGTGTCCACCACAGAAGCGACGGCGTTTGCCACTGCTGGGCCATCGTACACGTACTTTCCAGTCAAGGCATACCAGACGTTCGAAACAACCAAGATCGCCAAGCTCATGAGCACGGTGCGCCAGTTCAACGACAAGGTCCCGGAATCGCTCAAGCTCAGCGACACAGAACTGAACTGGCTCGAGCAAACGGCCAAGACCGTTCAGGAGACCAACTATTACCACTCGAGCTCGTTTTCGACTGGTGAGATCGGTGTGTTGAAAGCGGCGGTCGCACAGTGGCCGACGGAGCACGTGTTTCCACTGCTGGATCTGCTTCGGCTCGTGATTGTGCACCCGAAGGGACCGACCGCGCTTGGCAGCGCGACGCTTGAGAGCCTTGCCGACAGGGCGCTGCAGCTCGCCACGGACCCATCGTCGGCGGTTCCTAATGCGACTCGCATGCTCGCGCTGCGCGTGCTTGCCAACATGTTCTTGCACAAGACTGCGCGCGATGCGATCATCTCGAAGAAGACGCAGGTACGCCTGACGCCACACTTTGGATTCCGACGTTGTTTTTGTTTTCTCAAACTGTTGGTGTGCAGATTGTGGCAGCCCTCTCGAGTCTGGTGGTGCATCGCCAGAAGACGATTGCGCTCAGTTTTTCGACGCTGCTGCTCAAGTGCGTTGTGTTCCCTCCAGCGTTTTGAGGAGTGATGTAAAAGGTATCTGACATGTATACTTCATCACGTAGCTTTTCGCGTCTGTATGTCGAAGAGCCGCAGATTGTTTCGTCGGAGGAAGTCGTGACCATCGCATCTGTCGCGATGGATGCCATTGTCGGTGCGACGTCGCTGGAAGAGTTGGGCGAGGACGTTGTGCTTCGCGCTCTTGCCACCGTGGGCACGCTCGTACGTCCACAAGTCTGTCTGTACAACAGTCGACCAGACTCTCATAGGGCAGTTTGTGTACGCAGGCTGTCAAGAGCAATCAGGAAGTCAAGAACACGTTGGCGACTCTGGGCAACATTTTCAAGGCCTCCAAGTCTCAGCAGATTCAAGCCATGGCCGCCGCTTCTGCGTGCCTCGAAGAGCTCGTGCAGTGTGTGGCGTTGATCTAGAGAGCAGGGTTTTTGAAAGGTAGGCAAGAGCGCGGACGGGAACTCATACATGCGATCTCTTTTGTTTTTTTGCCAGCTCTTGCCATGCGAGCCAGCGCTTAAATAGCTGGGCTTTCTTTTCACAGCAGTCTGCGTCTCTGCTGGTTGTGGTACTGCTACGTACACACGTACACATGGAGGCCCATGAGAGGGTGCGTTCCCCTGGTGCCTTCTTTTTGTTTTGGGTTGTTGCGTGGGCTTGGTTTTCTCTTTCTTATCTGACGGGGTCCCGGAGACCCTCCACGTCACCGCAGCCTCGTTTTTTCTTCTTCTTCTGGTCGTCCCGTGTATTATACTGCTACGCTGTAGCGTTGCTCATGGCGACTTGAGCCCACCCGCTCGGCCGACCGAGCTTATGACGAGATCACGAAAGCGAGTGCGAAGCGGCGACGAAATGTCGAGACTGCGGCGACAAAAGTACTCGACACTGGCGTTCCACGAGGTCGACGCCTGGCGGCTCAGCGGATCCGAGGACGCCGCCGGTGCGTCCAGCAGCCGACTGCTGTTCGTCAACGTACCCCTCGCGGGGCCCGAGGACGACCGCGGGTGGTGATACGCCGATGAGCGATGATGGGCCGCCAAGCCCGAGCGGTGGGGAATCTGGATCGACTTGCTTCTCGACGTCATGGAAAACAGTTGCGTGCTAGTCGTCGGCGTCTTCCGCGTGGTGGAGGGCGACCCCGTGGCAACCGACCCCGCTGCCGTTGGTGACGGCTTGGACTCGAAGACACACGGCACAAAGCTCGTCGAGCTAATGCTCTTGAAGCCGCAGTCCGGGAGCACCATGTCGCCGACACAGGAGAACGACTTGGCGCGCTTGGGCACGGGCCGCACGCGCGGCGTCACGCAGCACACGTCGTCCGAGTATTTGCGCTTGCGGCGGCCATTGAAATCAAAGCTCGGCGACTTGTCGCTGCTCATTGCGATCGCTGTCGGTGTCGACAAGGAGCCGACCATCGCCCCCATGCGCATGGCCGCGGTCGGTGATCCATGGTCACAGAACCGCGACGCCGACAGCGACGCAAACGTCGCCCTAGTGGCCCCATTCCGCGACGCAGACGCAATCGCTTCGCCGTCATTGGCGCTCTCGAGCACAAACGCCACGGGGTTTTGCGGGCGCATTGGCAAGAGCTCCTCGGGTGTCGGCGAGGAGCGATCGGCAAACGCTGGGAACGGGGATCGCGCGCGGTCTTCCAGGCCGCCAGAGAGACCGCCCAGCGGCGACCGGGCTCCGCTAGCACGAGAGGCAGCCCGGTCCGAGTCCGTGAGCGTCAGGCGCGTGCTGAGCTCCTCCTCAAACTCAAACATCATGTCCTCATCCACGCCCTCATCTTCGGTCGAGCAGTCGTGGGGGGCATAGCTCATACTCCCGCTTTCCTGAGAATGGGGACGAGAACCGTTCTGGGCTGGAACGGGAAACCGTAGAGCAATTCGTTATTGGCGGGCGGGCGGAGAACGAGAGGGAGAGAGAGAGAGAGAGAGAGCGATAGGGGAGGAGGAAATATCTGTTCTTTTCACACGCAGCAACACGCACGACAGAACCGTTCTAAGGAGGATGGAGAACGGAGATCAGTTCTCACGAATGAAAAAGACCCGACAGGGGGAGAGAGGCTGTAGGAGAAGAGAAGCGCTTACCTGATAGATACAACGCTGGCGAGGCGAGGGACTTGAAGCTTGGGGAGGAATCACGAACAGCAACGTTCGGTGCAATGGCAAAGTGATCGCTCTGCAAACCCACAGCTCCGTCAGTGGTTTCGCGGGCCGACCGCAATGACGGCACTGGGCAGGACCGTCCGGACCCCTTTGCCCGAGGAGGTCTTTCTTTGCTGCTCCTCTCAAAAGGAGAACAAATTCAAGGGGTTTGGTTTGGTGTTGAGGCAGAAGCCATGCACGGGTAGTTTACCATAGGGCAAAGTGAAACTTATGTAGTGTATACGTTTTCACAGGTCACCACCAAATTTGGACCATTGCGAAGATCGCCTGGATCTGGTCTCTTGGGATCTTGCGCGGAAATATCGACTGGAAATGTCCGACGATATATCCGTCACAACTGCCCTCGACCGGAACTGGAGCGTGATGCTGCGTGGTCATCGCCAACGTGTCCGACAAGCCCATGTTTAACGCTTCCAGCAATAGCGCTTAGAACATCCTGCCCAAAAACCAAGTCAGTTTCGCCTCAGAAGAAACAAGCAACATCGCCACACATGATGATATGTGATTGTAACTTTCGCTCAAAGCGTATCCACATTTCTTGTGAGGCTGCGGCGTACGCGTCGAGCGTTGCAGGCGATACCCTCACCCGAGCGATTTTTTCTTGGCCAGATTGGAGCAAGCAAGCGTTTGGTGTCCAGACATTTTCGTTGAAGTGCCATTCGTAATTTACACAAACCTCCATATTTTGATATGTTTCAGTTTTCTGTGCAACGGGAAAATCTGTCGCAAGCTTGGACCGAGCAAGAACACGTCAACTTGACAAGGTGCTACCGAGCGGCCTTAGAAGAAAATGCCCTCGGAGGGCATTTTCTTTTTTGTTGCAGGAATTGGGTTTCTGTTTTCCCCTTTCAACAAAATCTATAAGGATCTGGACAGAGAGTTTGCGTGGAGAGTGCGACGAACACAGCATCGTCGCCCAGAGAAACATGGCGCGAAGTGACTCATGTTCATGCAAGCAAACTGCAACATCCACGCAGTGAGTATAGACATGGGGATCTGGAAAGTTGACTGGCGCGCAGAGATCTAATTCCTAAAGTGCAAACAGACGGCGACGCTTGGCGGTCCATGCAGAATGTTCTCAAGGTGGGATATATCGATTGGTGGATCAAAGATCGTCCGGTAAAATACGCTGACAAAATGTGGTGGGTGAAGAACAAGAAAAATAGGATTTTTTGCTGCCGCAGCTGCCCAGCAATGATGACTGGCTCACAGGATATGGTGGCCAGAACATTTAGCTTCAGATCCCTCCAGCACTCGGGAGCAAAGCACGTTCTTTTCAGGCAGATCCGTGTCCTGCTCACAGTGTTCTAAGTTTCTGTGCTCCGACTGGGGGTTACACAGCCCCCAGTCGGGCACAGAAACTTAGAACGGTTCTTTCCAAATGGCGGTGGATTGGTATATATAACCGTAACCTGAAGAGTTAGAGTGTACCCACCTTCTATTTCGGTGTTACGACTTTTGGATCCTGAAAGGTCACACCATATAGTAACATATGCACTATACTGACATCCACCCATTTCCGAGTCTCGAGATCCTTATGCAATATGCAGGCCCAACTCCGTGTTGGGCCGAGCATATCGCTCACCGAGCACTGGCAGCGGTCGTCTCCAGACCGGGACACGCAAGCCCTATATGCGCGTGCACGCGGCCGCTGCTTCAATGTGGCATTCACGGCGCCGCCACGCGCACTCGCAAGTCTTGTCGTCCGCAACTTCTACGCCGCGTCGGTGCGGCTCGTTCAGCTCAACAGCGACGGAACGACGCGCGTACTGCTGGACGAGTATCCCCTGATGAAGCATGCGCACTGTGAGGACGATGCACAGAACTGGCACCTCATCCACCTTGACCAGGTACACGCCGGGGAAGTAGGTGTGTATCAAATGATGGATACCTGTCCCTCACACTCTGTCCGCTTCCCTACACAGCTTCGCTCGCCACCAGATATAGCACAGCTTGCGTCGCTACAGTTCTACCTCTTCCAGCCATCGACGTTGTTTGAAACGTGGGATCTTCAGCAGCTCACGCTCTACGAGAGCCGCTTCAAGGATGGCGAGGCACTCCCAAATCCAATTCCTAACATTCACGAACCGGGAGCACCGAAAGACGAGCCGCTGCCATCGCCGTCGATGCACCAGCTCATGCGGCGGCTCTCACGGAGTTCACTACTAGTCATCGACGCGCGTGACGTGCGCGAACACGCGTCCCAAATCCTCTCGCGGGTCCAGGAGCTACGCCACCTCGTCCATGAATCGAACTAATTGAGCCTCTTACTTCCGTGAATTCAATTAATGTTCATTTCTTTCGTTTTCTCTTACAACCCGACACTCTTTCGCGCAGCATTCCGCATCTGCGTGATTTCTCTGCGCCTCTCCAGGTACACATCCGCGTCCACGAGCTCACAGAGCAGTGCCGTCGCCGCGTCGTTGGCCGCGGCTGAGACGATGCGGTCGTGCTTTAAGTGGTCGAGAACTCTAGGGACGTACTGATCTCCAGCGAGTCGGATCGTGTCGGCTGTAGTGCGCGCGGCTGCGAGCTCACCTCGCGCTCCTTTGCCCCACGTGAACACGCGACCGTGAGTTGTGACAGCAACGTTGTGGGCAGCACCACAAACGAGCTGCTTCATCTCGTGGCCGGCGAGCGCGACGATTGGCGTCGGGCGGTCCACGAACCTGTACGCTGAGTCAGTGAGTGCCTCGTATCCATCCCGCAACGGTCCATTCTCGCTGGTAGGATCTCCGAGGCCGAGGCGTCCGTTCTGGGCGTTGCCCCAGGCGTACACTGTACCTCCTGGGCAAATCTCGACTGTGGCACCACCGACGAGCAGCTCACATGGAGAGTCGCATGCGACAAAGGGCATGGCACGGTCTGTCGCAGTGAGCCGACTCGCTGTACGTAAAAGCTCTCCGTTGTCGTGTGAAACCATTGCCACGAGTTTGTTGGACCGCCTTTGGGAGTGTGGCGAATCCAGAAACACGGGCGCGCCACGGGTCTCGCCGTCGACTTCTATAGACTGCGCGTCCTGGATCACCACGACACCTGCCGCTCCATTGGCGAGCGCCGTCTCGATCCGTACGGGCAAAGTATCCACTCGTTCAAAGCAGCGCACCATCCAGGCCGGTGGAATCGTGGGTGGCTGGTCTAGTTCCTCACTCTCGTCAAAGGCTTGGGAGGTGATGAACCTTTCCAGCACGTCGCCCAGAGTCAAGGCGACTCCACCCGGAGATCGTGTCGCGAGCGTCGAGTGCTTGGCCATGAAGACTGGCACATAGATGCCCGAGTCTTCGGGCTGCTGCAACTCGAACGGATCCGCGTCCAGCAGATCCAGCACGATCAGCACTGCGAGTGCACCGGCCTCTTGCGCGGCCAGCACGCGCCGTGTCATACTCTCCACGACGAGATCACTCCACGCGACCACGTGTCTCCCGTCGGGCGTTGCCGACCGCGTAAAGAAGCGACTAGACGAGAGGTCATCGGAGCTGTCCCAATCGTCCTCCGCGTCCTCGGAAGCCGTGGACTCGCAGCTGCGCTCATCAAAGTGGAGAATAGTAATGCTGTTGGGCTCCATAAATGCCGTGGGCATGATCTTCTGCACGCGTCGTGGTAGTACTGCGAGTCGCTCGCGCATGACGGAGTGGAAGAAGTGAGTCGCAAAGCCCCACTTGGTCGCCTTCTGGCGTGCCGCGCTAGACGCGACGACAGGAAACTCGACCATGGGCGGCAGATTCGCCGCAGGGTCGGCTTCGTCGTCCATCTCTAGACCGCCTGCGGTTTCCTCGTGGGGCAGTAATATCTGCACATACACGCCCGGTGGTTTACCCCTGGGCATGACCACGAGCTTGTTGAGGACGTGCCCATGGAGCCACAGCATGAGCATCTTGTCGAGTGCAAACGTGCGCGATAGGCTGCGAAAACAATGAAATACGTGGGCAAACTTGGCATCGTACGTCACGATGTCGCGGGGTTCGCAGAGGCGGAACGGCAGAGCTCGTTTGGCCCAGAGTGCGGCTACATTCACACTCGGTTCTGCGTCTTCATTCTCAACGGTCGTCTCCACACTCTCGCTCGACGTGGTCTGACCGGAGGCCTCCTCGCTCTCAATATCGTCGACGTCGCAGTCGACGAGCACACAGCTCCACGGCTGTTTTATGTAGTCGTGGGTAATCGTGTCTTGGTCGCACGACCAACTGGGCGAGCAGGCCAAGTACACGCGCTTGTCGCAGCTGAGGCCGTCGCTGCGGCCGGGCACAGTGAGCCAGACGCTGCTGCCTTCGGCGATCGTGTGGTGGTCGCCCACGCTGAGCTGGCGGAGCCGCAGCGGCGCGATAACGCGACTGTCTTTCTCAACAGGTGTGAACGCGTGCTCCCTGTCGTCACCAAGCCGCTTGCCCCAATTGCCCCACTCGAAGACGCGTCCGTCCGCTGTGAGAGCCACCGAGTGATTCTTCTTACACGCGATTTGAACGACGCAAACGTCGCTGAGCGCGAGCACCGGCTCGGGCTCGGGCAAGTACGTAAACGCCGAGTTGAGCATCGAGCGGTCCACGAATGCGACCTGGAAACTGGCGTGCACGTCACCGTGGCCCAGTTGGCCTTCAGATGCCTCTCCCCACGTAAACACGTCGCCGTCTCGACTCAGGGCGAGGCTGTAGTAGTCACCGCAGACGACACTTTGGATCGGAATGGGCTCCGCCTGCTGCTGCGGAGCGCCCTGGAAATAGACGAGTGTCGTGGGCTGCGCCAGGTACTCGTACTCGCGACCGTCGCGTTCGTCCTCGTAGATGGAATACTGGACTTGCCCACTGGTCCTGGCCTGTAGCGTCGCGGCCGAGCCGTGGCCGAGCTGACCGTGGTCGTTGAAGCCCCACGAGTGGACATTACCGTCCTCCGTGACCACGAGCGCGTGGCGAAGTCCACACGCGAGCTGGGAGACCTTGGCGTGGGTCGGGAACCGGAATGCCAGGCGTGCAGGCGTCAGCCGCGTGAGCGTGAGACTGCTGTTTGCGTGCGAGACCGAGTCAGCGTAGACTCGCGGGAGACAGCGTCCCCACGAGAAGAGCGTCTGCTGGTCGCTTTGCAGCGCCAGGGCACACGTTCGAGACATGGCGATGTCGCTGATCTTGACGTGGAGCAGCTTGAACGTGTCGACAAGTTTGAGTGGCGATGGACGGGATCTCGACTCTTCCACCGGCACGCACGGCCCCTGGCCGGCGATCAGCACACCTCCGTTGAGCGCGTGCATTTCGGCCTCGGCGTGCTGCTCGAGCACCTTGGCCACGTGTCGATGCCGTACAAAGTGCTGGAGTCGCACGACCGACACGTGGCGCTGGCGCTGCTGCGCGAGGCGCTTTAGCTCAAGAAGACTGTACGAGCAGCGTCGGCGCCAGGTCGACTGGATCAGCATGGCTGCACTCTGACGGCGCTTGGTCTGGCGGCCGTCGAAGCTCACGTATTGCTCGAGCGCCTGTTCATACCGACGGCGCTGCTGGTCGATGCCGGGGCTGTACAACGTAGACAGAGAGAGCCCGTCACTGAGCGACCGCGTAGGGCCAAACGTGAACGGATTCCGCAGTTCTTCGCCACTAAAGAGAGCGAGGAACCGGTGCAGCGCTGGCGTCGCCTCCATGTACTGGCGGAGTTCGCTCGCTGTCACAACAAGCTTGGCTCCCTGGCGTGGTTGAGTGTCCATTCGTTTCACGAGCACAAAGCGGATTCCGTCCGCCGCCAACTGGCGCGCGAGCGCCGAGAGGTTCAAACCGTGCTGGTTCCAGAGCCGCTGCACGCCAACCGTGAGCTTGGCGACGCCGTGCATCACACTAAGAAAGAGGTGCGCGAGGTCGGCCTCCTTGTACACGGGCTCGTTTAAGGTCGTGGGATTGGCTGGGTCCTGGAACAGTGAGAGCAGCACGCGGCACTTGTCGTCCAGACGCCAGATCGCCCGCGAGCCCACGACCATGGCCCCTAGGAACTCCATAGCAAAGAGCTTCCCGCTCGCAGGCCGTGCAAACGTCGTGAAGATGTGATCCACGTACCGATCCATCACGACAAGAGTCGACGCCGGGACAGACTTTTGCTGGTTGTTGTTTATTGTAGTGTGCCGGAGAAGTGCCGGCGGCGTCATGATGTCGATGGTGTTGGGCACGGTGGGAAGGCCTTGCGTGCGGAGAATACTCCCATCACCAGCATCGTTGGTGAGCCAGGCGTGAAACTCGTCGCGCGTGAGGAACCGCGTGCGTGTGCGTTTCTGCAGTCGGTCGTTGAGTACAAGCGCATCATGCTCCGCGAACCAAAGCACGAGCGGCACGCACTGCGGCCACACGGCCACGTCGGTGGCGCTGTACTGGAAGCCGACAGCCAGGTGCTTCCACGCGATCAGCGCGTCATCGCGCTGGTTGGACGCATGACAGTGCGTCGTGTGGACCCGCGAATGCTGGGCGCCCATGGCGTCTACGCAGTCCGTCTCTCGCTGATCAAACCCAATTGGGCATGCCAAGTTGGACTTGTACGCGCGACCCTTCAAGATCGACTTTTGGTATCTGATACCAAATAATACTGAAGTAAGTGATACCGTCCCACGCAACTCCCAATGGCGAGACGCCCAAGCGCCAATGCCAGCGCGGTCAACGACGTCGCGGTCGTCGCGACAGGCAAGTCATGTGCCGAGATCTCGGCTCTTCGCCATCTCCGCGAAGCGTACGAGGCACTGGGAGTCCGAGTCGATGGCACGCCCGATCGGGAACGGCCTGTGTCGCCTCCACCGAGCTCGCCCACGAAAGAAACCTTTGAGCGGGGGCCGTTGTCAAGCCGCGGACGCGTGCTCGATACCGTCCGCGCTCTTCAGCTGTCGGCTGCGTCTCCGACTCGCGGTCGCGAGGTCTTCAACCAGTGGCTCGCATTGGAAACGCTCGCGCAGGCGGTCGAGATCGACGCTCTGGCATTGCAACGCGAGATCCAAGCCGCCGAGGTCCGCACACGCTCGACGTCTCAGCTGCCAGCTGAAGGCTTTGACACACTCGACCCCAAGCTGCTTGTGCTGAGCGGAGTGCTCGGTCGCGAGGCCTTCACCAGCTACGCAAAAGATCTCTTTCACGAACTCGCGACGCTGCGACAGCGCTGCTCGCTGTACGAAAACACACTCGGGCAGTTCCAAGAGCAAGTGCAGCGAAGGTGCATCGGTGCGCACCGCATGCATGACGTGGTGAGCGTCCACGACTGGCTCAAGATTGCCAATGCCTCGCTCTCAGCGTTACGACTCGACACCGGCACGCCGCTGCTGCTGGGCTCTGAGTTCCCTGTACTGCTGCAGCACTGCTCGCCGCCGCGCTTGACCGAAAACGACGAGGACAGCGTCGTGGCGGTGATGGAGCTGCTTCTTCTTCTTGAGCGGCTCCCGCCGGCGCGCGAACGGCTCGTGTCGATTTGCTTCGAGCAGATTACTGACGTGCGTCGCGGTGCGGGACTCGCGCCTCCGCCCGAGGGCGTCCGTCCACACAAGCTGGCGGCATTGGCAAAGCGAAGCCACGCTGATATGCGCTGCTCTCAAGAGGAACGCGACCGCATTCTCGAGTGGCTCGACGAACAGGCCGTAGATGACGACGGCGCACATACCGTAAGCCGTGCGGTCTTCCTGCGTTTTCACGTGGCCATCAGCGATACCTACGCTCACGAAGACGCCCAGTTTGTGGCTTTTCTCGTGCGCGTGTGGCAGTTTGAGATACCAAAGGACCTGGGCGTCTCTGGCGTTGTCGCCGATTACGACGCACGATGCCAAGATCTGACTGCGATGGCACGCAAACGACAATTTCTCAAGAAGCTTGACCATGCACGGGACGCGTTGCGGTCGAGGCTCGCTTCGCTACGGCATCTTGTGACCCAACTCAACTCTGTCTCCGTAGAGAATGCCGAGCAGTATGAGCGGCTGGTCTCGCACCAGCAGCTCACGAGTTCCACGCTACTTGGTCTCCGCATCTTGCGGCTCTCTGGTCTCAGCTTGCGCCAGTTTCCCGTCTTTGTGGTCGCGCTCCCGCTGCTTGAAGAGCTGCATCTCGGCGACAATCAATTGCGGGATTCGCTTCCTCTTTCCACGATTGGCGCCATGAAGACGCTCAAGAAGTTGGTGCTGAGTGACAACTTCCTCACCGATCCAAGTTTATTTGACCCGGAGTTTACAGTCTGGAAAGATCTCTCAAACCTCACGACCCTGGAGCTGAGTCACAACCAGCTGACGACAATCCCACGCGTCATTATCGGACTCAAAGGACTGAAACATCTTGGTCTTTCCGCCAACAGACTCCGCGATCGAGGCGTCGCACTCGACGTGGCGTCGCAATGGCAGGAGCTCGGATTCCCGCGGCTCCAGACACTCAACCTTCGTCAAAATCAACTCTCGACGCTGCCCGACGTTGTATTTACGACCGGCCAGAAGTCGCTCGAAGCGTTGTATATTCAGGACAACCAGCTCACGGAGCTGCCGCCGTCATTTAGCCTAATGGAGGGTCTCCGCGAGGCCGTATGCTCGCGAAACCGACTCAAAGATCTCGGCACAAGTGACGTGACGCCACTGCTGACTCGCTGTGGGAATCTCCATGAGCTCCTGCTCGACCACAACCAGCTCAGGCTCTTCCCAGTCCAGTCACCGTCTTCTCAGGCCTCTATCCAAGGCATCCAGGCCCTTTGTTGTGTCAAGAACCGGCTCCGTAGCCTTCCAGCCCTCGATAACCTCACGTTCCAGGCCTGTGAACGACTTGACCTACGTGGCAACGCGTTGACCGAGATATCAACCGCCTTCTTCCCGGCCTTCCCCGTACTGAAATCCTGCCACCTACAGCAAAACGCGATCAAGCGGCTTCCAGACTCCATCGCTCAGTGCGCACGTCTCCAGGTCCTCGAGGTCTACGAGAACAAACTCGACTCCGTGCCCTCGAGTCTCTCGACGCTGAAAGCACTCGCCGTGCTGAACTTGCGGGAGAACCAGCTCACGACAATTCCCACCGAGTGGCACGCGTTCGCTTATCATCAGCAGTCTGATCGCCGCCAGGGGAACACGCGCATGCTGCAGACGCTGCATTTGCAGCGGAATCCGTTCCGCAGTCAAGTACTCCAGTCGCTCGTGGATAGTGGAGCGCGAGACGGAGCATCGTGCTCGAATACCGTACCGTTTAAGTCGAACGCGGCGCAAATCGAGGAGCTGTTTGTGCACAAGCTGATCGAGTCGCTTAAGCAGAGCGTCGCTGTGCAGCGTCTCGCAAGCGATTTCCACCCCATGGCCCATCGAGAAGAAGACGATCACGATGAAGACGAAGGAAGCGGACGCCGCCGGTGGAAGGGGCACGCGCGATTTGTAGTGCAGCACATTGAAGCGCAGCTCCGAGCCAAGTGCGAGGCCATTGACGACTGTCGCAAGCAGCTGCAGCTGACGACGATGGCATTTGAGAAGCTGCTGCAAACGGTGCTGGCCGCGAGCACGCAGAAAGAGCGGCGGCTCGTGAGCGAGCGGTTCCGGGTTCGGGTTCGGGGGCATGAGGGTCTGGTGGATGGCTGGTCATTTCTGTGCGGCATCGAAGCCGTTGGCTTGACCGGCACCCTTTCTGCTGTTGGCACGGAACCCACACAGGGTGGAGCGTTGGACCCACGGCGATGTGACTCGGTACATAAGCCACTGGACACCGTCGCATCTATTCTTCAGTATCTCCAAGTCGCTCACAACCAGAAGCAGAGACCATCCGTCCCAGATCCCGCTCTCCAACCCATCAAGTCTGGCAAACCGACCCACCCACGCGCTGCACCCGCAGTCAAAGAAGTCTCTCGCGCTCGGCGTCCGACTTCCGCCAAGACGGCAAGAGACACCGCAGCAAAGCCAACAGGAAAGGAAGCATCACGTGGGAGAGACGAGCATCAAGTAGCCGTCCTTGAGGCAAGTGCACTTGAGCGATATAGGCAGAGGATCCGCGTCCTGGAGCAGCAGCTGATGGACCAGCAACTGCTTCGGCTGGACGAGCAGAACAAGGGACATGCGGTCGCAGATGCACCGCCACTAGTTATGAACCCCCAGCCTGCATCCCCGCAAAGCAGCGACGCCCGCGCAGCGAATTCTAGCGCTCCTGCTGCGAGCACCATGGAGGTCTACGTCAAAGAGTTGAACCGTCAAAAAGCCGCCTATCCAACGGATGGAGAACGTTTCGTCGTCGCCGTCGCACCGGACGCTACAGTAGCGCAACTAAAAGAGGCCATCGCGGCGCGCCGGGGCATCCACATGTCTCGCCAAGTGCTTGTCGCCAAGACCACCCAGTCGGCTGGGGACCACGAGCGGCTTCGCGACGAAACGCGTCTAGCTCAGTACTTTCATCACCCACCAGCAGCCCCCGCCAGTCGCTGGCACGTATCGTTGATCGTGAGTGACGCGTTGCAGGTCGACTGGTCCAACTTCAGAAAGCACAGCGACGTCAAAGAATCCAGAGAAGCACTCCGTAAGTAGTTGTCCCCAAATCGTAAGTGGCACGCAGGACAATAAAATGCCAGACTCGTCCAGTCGAAGCCAAGACTTCTGCTGGTCTGAGTCTCTCTATATTGGTACCTTAGTTCAATGAATGAGACCAAAGTGTGTCCGTTTGCGAAACGGGTCTTTGTTATTTATCCTGACCCATCGGTATACAAAACGCAAGGTATCACCAGTTAAGTGAGCCCGTACCCATCTTTGTTATCCAGCCGCTGGTCAAAGCCGCCAGCTGGGTTACCAGAATCGGTGAAGCACCGAGTGCTCATCTGCTCACGCCTCAGATGGGACGGGCTCAACGGACCTCCATCCAGACGACAACCACCTGCTTGTAGCTGTCGGCCACGCGACAACTCTTCTCGTATTCACTCACAATCTCTATTAACTCTTTCAACCTGATCTGAACTCACATAATACAGAATCCGGTCTTGCGTCCAGACCGCCCCGTCCTCTCCCGCGCGAGAATCTGTGATTTCCTGAGTCTCTCTCGGCGGCCTGCCAGTCTGCCATTTTCCCTTTTCCATACGCGCAATGGACGGCGATTTCTCTCGCGTCCGCCCGCGTGGGTTCTCTCGCGTCGCGCTCACCGATGCCAAGGAACGCGTCCGCGCGATTCTCGCCGACAAGTCGACGCTCCTGCGAGTGCGCTTGCTCCCACGCGAGCGCATGGCCAAGAAAGACGAGCGCGCGAACTGCGTCTTTTGTGATCGCAGGTTCCGCACCTTTAGCCGTAAAGTTCATTGCCGCAGCTGCGGCGAAGTCGTGTGCAGCTCGTGTTACCGGAAGAAAGACGTACAGGTCGGCCCGACGTCATCCGACACGATGCTGGTGCGGCTCTGCTTCGACTGTATCGACCGCGCGCTCACAGCGCCGTCGCTGAAAAACCAAGACGAGAGCGACGACGTCGTCGAAGGCAGTTTTACGAATAGTGGACGCGTGACGCTGAGCGTGTGCAGTGCGCACATGACGTTTGTGGACGGAAAGCTCGTCGACGCCTCCGCCAGCAGGGGCGCCGCCTCGGATAAGATGCCCGACAGCTTTGTGAACCTGACGCCGTACGAACTGGATAGCGAAGGCGGCGACACGGACCGCGAGAGCGCGTACGGGTACGACTCGGACGGGGATAACGAAGACACTTTTTACCGCGCGTTGACCCGCAAGGCCCGACGCACCAGCAGCGTGACGTCAGCGACGAGCACATCGAGCAGCAGCGGCAGTGTGGGTAGTAGTGGCAGTGTGAGCAGCAACGGCAGCTTGAGCAGCGTCCGATCCACCACGCTCGGCTTCGTGCCCGAGGACGAGAGTCTGATTGGCGACTTTACCAGCAGCTCAAGGCTCACGCTCAGCGATCTCGAGGTCGATGTTGAGTCCCAGCGCAGCGACTTGCTCCGCCAACTCAACGTCGAGTCGCTCGAGTGCCAGCGCGCGTTCGACGCGCTGTGTGAGCTCGTGAGCCGCGCACTCCACTGCGGCGTCGCGGCCGTCGGATTCATGGGCGAGTCGGCGCAGTGGTACAAGGCCAAGATCGGCATCTCGCAGGCGCAGCTGCCGCGGAACGTGGCCTTTTGCTCGCAGCTATTAGATACGCAAGACCCGACAGTCGTGCTGGATGCGAGCAAGGACCCTCGGTTCTGCAAGAATCCGCTGGTCACGGGTTCCGCCCACATTCGCTTCTACGCATCGACGCCCATTTGCGATCCCGTGTCGAAGCTCGTGCTTGGCTCGGTGTTTGTCATGGACCCGCACCCGAAGAGCGAAGTGCCGGTGCGTACGATGGAAGTGCTCACGTACGCGTCGCAGGCGGTGCAGAAGCTTCTCCGCTCGAGACCAAAGACAGGCGGCGCCAAGAAGCGCCACTCGCGAACGAAGCGAATCCACCGCGGTCTCTCCGAGTCGGCGATTGCTAGCAGTGGCAACAGTGATGCCAACGACGCAAAGGCTGGAGGGCTGTTCTCCAGGTCGATTAGCGAGCGTGGTGGTGAGCTCTGGACGTCCACGCCACCGCAACCACTGGCATCGACCTCTCGCGTCCGCTCTTCCCGCCATGGTAGCGGCGCGGGCATCACGCTGCTCGACATGGAGTCGGTTACGTCGCTCAAGCGCGAGTCGCGAGGCAACAGCGCGGCCTCGGATACGGACGACGAAATGGAGAACGTGCTCGGCCGCTCGGCGC
Organism: Pythium aristosporum; assembly: GCA_023337755.1. Classification (NCBI taxonomy): domain Eukaryota; phylum Oomycota; class Peronosporomycetes; order Pythiales; family Pythiaceae; genus Pythium; species Pythium aristosporum. The sequence goes on along the minus strand of JAADXL010000466.1, from coordinate 8,437 downwards.
CGCCCCGGTTCGTCTCAGGAGCCGTAATCCCCCCGCCTGCTCATGGCGGCGGAATCCGTCAGCAGGCCATTGCCGCGCAGCAGTTGCTGTCGGTCTACGGAGTGCCAGCGAGAAAGGCGACCATCGCCGAGGTTGAAGTGTAGAGTGTTGATGAGTTTGTAACCTTTTGTAACCTAGCTAAATAGCTCCTGTCTCATTGGCTGTACTTTCTACCAATTATATGGATTTCAGTATGGGCGAGAATACTTTCCACCAATCACTTGAAGCGAAGGGTGATTTGAGATGGGTGTGGATCTCGAAAGAAACGGGGGGATCAGCAGAAGAAGCGACGAGCATGAGCAGCAGCGAGCGCCTCGCCAGCGGCGCCGAGCAGACGGCCGGCTGGACGCAATTCGGACTCAAGCAAGAGCAGCTCAGCAGCAGCAGCAGTCCGCGCGCGACGTCACCGCAGACCAGCGTCACCAAGCCTTCCGCCGAGCCGGCGATCGAGAAGACCAACGGCGGCGTCAAGAACGACGAGGATGATGATGAGAACCCGTTCTCGCAGTACTACGGCATGCTGCTCCACCAGCAAAACATGCTCCAGGACAACGTCCGCACGAGCACGTACGAGCGTGCGATGATGGAGAACAGCGCCGACTTTCGCGACAAGGTTGTGCTCGACGTGGGCACGGGCTCGGGCATCTTGGCGTACTTTGCAGTTAAGGCTGGCGCCAAGCACGTCTACGCCGTCGAGCTCAGCGACATGGCGTACTATGCACGCGAGATCCTGGCGGCAAATGGACTGGGCGACCGCATCACGGTGCTCAAGGGCAAGATGGAAAGCGTCGAGCTGCCCGACCACGTTGACATTGTGGTCTCGGAGCCCATGGGCTTCTTTCTCGTCCACGAGCGCATGCTCGAGACGTACGTCAACGCCGGCAAGAAGTGGCGGCGACCGAACGCGCCGTTTAAAATGTTTCCATCCATTGGGACCATGTTTGTGGCGCCGTTCACGGACGACAATCTCTACCGCGAGCAAATGGCCAAGGTCTCGTTCTGGCAGCAGCGCAACTTCTACGGACTCGACCTCTCGGCCATGCGTGACCGCGCCGTGGCCAACCACTTTTCCCAGCCCGTTGTGGGCTACTTCCCACCCGACATTTTGCTCTCGTCGCAGACGGCGACCCACGAGATTGACTTTGCAAGCGTCACGGACGAGCAGCTCCACACGTTTGACATGCCGTTCCATTTTGTCATTGAACGCACGGGTGCGCTGGCAGTCAGGTCTTGTAGGTACCACAGTACGGGTATTGACGTGTGCTGACGTTTCTGTAGCGATTCTCCACGGACTGGCGTGCTGGTTTACCGTGGATTTTCTGGGCTCGACGGCGCGCGTCGTGCTGAGCACCGCACCCGATCAGCCGGGCACGCATTGGTACCAGTGCCGCTTGCTGCTGCCGACGCCGCTCGCCGTGAACGCCACGCAACGCGTCACGGGCAATCTCCACTTTGTCGCCAACAAGAAGTTCAGCTACGACATCGATCTGGAAGGTACGTGAGCCATACACACAACAAAGCAAAACACAGGGTGGGGGTGGAGTGCTGAATGGCTGTGGCTTGTGATTAATGACTGTAGTCCATCTGGACGGCACGGCGATCTCGTCGCGGAATCACATTCTGCTCCACGATCAGATGTACCACTATCTCTACTCGCCCGGCGCCAACTAACAGGCAGGCAGTCGGACAGACGGATGAACACGAGAGGGCAGGCCGCCCATACCGTTAAATGCATTTCCCACGTCGTTTGGAAACGCTAAATAAAACATGAAAACCCAGTTTTCAGACTCACTCAGACGTTCAGGATGTGATCAATGGCCGTCCGAATACACGGGTCAAAGGCCTTAGCGGCGTCTCCTGGAAGCTGCGCGCGTGCGCGATAGATGGCGTCTTCCATTTTCTCGACCGTCTTGTCCACCGGCACGCCCTTGCCCTCAAAGAGCTCCCCATCGGCACTGAAGCAGCGCATGTAGGGGATGTCGACCGTCCAGCAGTTTGGCAGGCGCAGCTTTCGCGTCTGCGTGAGCGAGCCCGCTGACGGCACGCCGATGCGGCACGTCGAGGGCCGACGCATGAGCGACAGCGACAAGATCTCGGCCGTGCTAAGTAGTCATAGAGTTCACAAAAAGCATTAGATTTAACCGCCAGACCCCCATCATTCATCAAAAACGTACCCTCGTGTGTACTGACTTTGGAGCACGACCAGCGGCCCGCTGTACCGCAGCGTGCGGCTCGAGCGCGGCACGTAATGCGTCCGGGGCTTTGTGAACCGCGTGGGGTTGGTCCCGGGCACTTTGTCGTCGGTGCGGAACGCGATCTGCTTCTTCGGCCCCGTGAAAAAGCTCGCGATCGCCAGTGCCGACTCGAGCGAGCCGCCGCCGCGGTTGAAGCGGATGTCCAAAATCAGTGCATCGACCTCTCCGAGCGCTCGCAGCACGGCCTCCAGCGCCCACCGCATCGACTCGAGATCGTAGATCTCGGGCACCGCGACGCTCTTGGTGGTCGTGGTTGTCGTGGTCGCGGTCGTCGTGGTCGTGGTCGTGGCTTTCGTGGGAGCCGCGGCGCCGCTCCAGAGCGGACCGAGCGCATCGAGCCGTGGCAGCGGAAAGTCCACAAAGCCGTCCATTGCGTGGATCGCGAGGTAACCGATGCGCCACCCGGGGCTCGTCTCGGCGTTCAGAATGCCGTACACGAAATGGTTCGCGACCGCGCGGCCGCCGTCCGTGAGGTGGCGCCGCCGGACAACGTCCATGGCGGCCGCTTCAAACTGGAGCCGCGCCGACGTGAGCGGCGCGCGGCCCCACGCCGTGAGCGACGCCGCACCGCCCGCAGACGACAGCGAATGGAGCGGCCGCGTCACGCGCAGTGCCGGATCGCCGCAGAGCGCGACGCTTTCCTGGAGCGCAATCCACAAGTCGTCGTCGCTCGTCGTGGTCTTTAGCGGCTCCCCAAAGACGCGGTGCACGGCGAGCCAGTCGGTCTCCCGCAGCGGGAAGAACGCGTACCGGTCGCGAATGGCGCGCCAAAAGGTGGCGTAATTGTACCGCACGTCGCGTGAGAAGGTGATGCGCGCGAAGAGCACGCGCACGCCGTCGAGCACGAGGCGGAGGAGGATGCCGTGGAGCGTCATGAGCACGACGAGCGCGCCGCCAAGGACGGGCATGTGGCGGCGCACGAGTCCCACGGGCAGGATCACGATGGACTCGTAGAGCTCAAGTGGGTACAGAAGGAGCCGCTCGAGGAGCTCGAGCGGAGAGGACGCGGACGGGAGGAGACATGAGAGCACGCGCGTGGGCGAGAGGAGCCACCACGAGGAGGAGGACGAGAGTTTGGTGGAGACCATGGGGGAGGAGGAGCTGGAGGTGGTAGTGTGCATGGTGCGGCTCATGGTCCCGCGGAGGAGAGGAGAGGAGGGAGCGAAGGGGAAGGAGGAGGATTACGACGGTAATAGACAGGTGAGAGAAATGGGCGTGAACGACATTGATGAGAGTAGGCGCGTCGACAAGATCTCAAGGTACTGAGATAGCAGTCTCCGCTCGGTGAAACTCGCTTTATCTTAGTAGGCTAGCATGGGGAAAGCCAGTACTTTCAGTACCTGGTCACACGTCGCAGTATGTAACTATTTAAGTATGATATGTATCAACTGTATGTATTGGGTGGTCCTTATGTACTGATTTATGACAGGACGGTCCTCGATGCTAGGTCAACCTCTCGTTGCGCATGGGGCCAGCAAGGTCCGTCCCGGTACGAGCGCCCACAGAAGACTTCTCGGGGTTTTCACCTCGTACAGCCCAGCACGACGGATCTGTCCCAACGCTATTGCTTTGACTGATTTCGTCGACGCTACTATCGTAATCTCATATCCCAACGAACGCTGGGGTGAGGCTTAGTTGTATTATCGATAATATCGAACTGCCAAAGCCTTACAGGCCAAAGAGATCGCAGAAGGGTTGGTACTCGTCCGTGAACTGCTTGACGTTGATGCCAACAGCCGAGTTGTTGGTCGAGAGGAAGCAGTCAGCTGGGTTGAGCTTCTGGATGGCCACGAGCAGATTCGTGCAGGCAGGGCTCTTGCACATGCGCGTCTGCTGCTCGATAGTCGGCAAACTCACGGGCGGGATGAACTTCCAGCCGTCGGCTTTGGCCTGGCACTCGTTGAGGTCTGCGCCGTTCGTGAAGAGAATACCCGCGAGCTTGAGCATCTCAGCGGCGCCGCATAGCTCCGGGTACACGGCGTAACCTGAGACCGTCGAAGTGGCGACGGCGGCGGCAATGGCAACGGCGGTCTTGAACATGGTCGAGCGGAGTGGAGGAGGCGTGGGGTCGCTGGGAAATTCGAGAATGGCCGCTTTTGAGTGGCAGGAGAGTTCCCCGCTGCTCAAGGCCGCCGCACCGTGGCCAGTGAGAGGGAATCACTCCGCACATCAAGTTGCACAGTGCGGCTCGTGTTCCCTCACCGAATGGGAAGAGACAGTTGATAAACGTGATAAACGGAAAGAAAAGGCTGCCATGAATTGGTCTTGTCTGCTGTCAAATGGGCACAAGTTGTCACGAGTTGTATTCCATAACCTGCTGCCTTGTGCCGCGTCTGAACGCAGTAACGAACAGCAGTACACGGTAGAGCATTCACTACACTGCGCAGGAGAGCAGTTCTCACTCCTGTCGATCCGGCGTGAGATCCTGCGTGACGGTGGTGACGTCGTTGCATCAATTGTTTCGACGAGTACAAAGACACCACTGGCCCAGTCGGGTGTCTGTTTTCCATTGGAGATTCGCCCGCCGATGATTCCCACGGTGGGAATCATAGGCAGGAGATTCCCAAACGTGCAACCATCCACAGCCAGGCTCTGTAGCCAGGCTCAACTCTGCCCGGAGACGTGCCACACCCGTAGCTCAGCAACGTCACCAACCTGAACAAACCACGGAGACACACTGTACCAGAAATGTTTACTGTTTTTCAACATGATTGATATATAGTTTGTACAGGGAATGCCCTGTCAAAAGCGCAATTTGGTCTCAACTGGTCGCGACTTCGAGGAGGCAAACCGCTTACAGGCCCAAAAGCTCGCAGAACGGCTCGAACTCGTCCGAGAGCTGCTTGACGTTGACGCCGACGGCCGTGTTGTTGATCGAGAGGAAGCAGTCGGCCGGGTTGAGCTTCTTGATGCCCGCGAGAAGCTTCTTGCAGCCGGCGTTCTTGCACATGCTCGTTTCCTGAGCGACCGTTGGGGGAGCCGTGGGCGGGATGAACTGCCAGCCCTCCGAGTTGGCCTGGCACTCAGTGAGGTCCGCACCGTTTGTGAAGAGCACGCCCGAGAGCTTGAGAAGCTCGGTGGCACCGCAGAGCTGCGGGTACACGGCGTAGCCAGAGACCGTGGAGGTGGCGGCGACGGCGGCAATGACGACGGCGGACTTGAACATCTTGGTGGAGGGAAGAGTGTGAGGAGAAGCTGGAAAATCCGAGAATGATCGTTGGAGCAGCAGCGGCTTTTGACGGCTGAACTTCAGGTCTTGGGGGCAGTCGCTGAAGCTTTACAGTAGAGAAGAGAAGAGAAGCGGGCGTGTGTGGCTCTGGAGCATTCTTTCGTCCATTGGAAGTTCTGAGTATTCTGTGTAGAAGTGCTTCACTGCAATAAAGGCCGCAAATGATCCATCGCGATATTGCGTGATGCCATCACGTCTCCGTCCACACAATTCCAAAAGAAGGTAGAAATGCAACTGTAGACTGCAAATAATACACCCTTTATTGGAACGAAATCCAATATCTCACCTTATAATAGTGCTAAGTGGCATCACACTCAATGGATCCGCACATAGCCCGTCCACATATCCGCCTTTCCATGACGCACAGCACCATCCTCATGGACGCGTGATGCCACAATGGGCACCGAGTGACTCGGTGCCCATTGACTCGGTGCCCATTGTGGCATCAGCGAGTGCGCGCCCGTTGTGGCTCTTCGGCACTTCGCAGTGACCGTCGGCGACTCACTGGTTCAAGAAGCTGTCAGTTCAATTGAATAGGACTGATGGCCTCTTGAACGAGACTTGTCTTCTGAATGATGTGTTCTGAATACTCGTGCTGTACTCAAACTGGTGATCGAACGAGGTCTCGCACGTGGCCCCACCAATATTGGTAAGAAACAAGGTTCGTGAGCTTTCTATTATAGTGGAGGCTGGTGTGAGTGGCACTCAGGAAATGCCAACACAGGTCGGATGCTGTGACGCCTCGAGCATCAGCAAATCTGTCGTTTCCATACTGAGACCAAGTACATTGCGTGGCATCAGGGCATCGCACAATCCGCCTGGTGGCTGAGAGGACCAAGCCAAGCCAGAGCGTTGATTTCGCCAAGTTACTTGCACCTTTTTACGTAACAATGCACCGCGAGGCTTGCTACCGTGTCACTGTGCATGGCTCGCGATCGGGGAGTGCCCCAACGACTCGTGAGGCACGACTCGTGACTCACGACTCGTGCCAACTCGTGACTGCTGACGCTGACATTGGTCGTGTCGCACAGACATTTGCGGTGCCCACTTATTTTTCAATAATCCTCTTTACTTAACATTGTGAAAACTAAAGCATAGTGAAGATGCTTCCAATTGTGATTCGAAAGAAAATAAACTGTGAAGATCGATAGTTGAGGCATTGCTTAGTGCTTAGAGAAGCCCACCAAGCTCACGCAAACACAAGTTTGCCGTCGTTGTTTCCTCTGTCCATCGACCGGCGCCACTGCAGTGGACTCCACGGCGTAACGCCAGCGTTGGCACGCGCCACGATGATGCAATTGATTCAATTGCAATGATCTTCAATTGAATTGAAGATCATTGTGCGCAATAAATGTACCCGAGACGCGTGACAAGACTGAGTTGCGAGTGCCTATAGGTTGGCTTTGGTTGAAGCCAGTCGACCTCGGTTCGGCGAACAACGGCAGTGACGGCTGGGCCTCCGCGGGCGTCTGCAAAGCGCCAACGACCACGGCATGCCCACGCAAGTCGCGGCGGAACAGACCAACAGATTGCACCGGGCTCTGTCGGTTTATCACTCCAGCGCCAAAATGCCGATACGCTGCTAAGATGTGGCGGAGGTTACACGCAGCAGGGGCATCGGTTCGGATGCCGCTAGCTGCTGAGAAGAGCGAGACCCGAAGTCTGCCGTGAAGGGCACCTCGGCGCGTCGGCGTCGGCAACACCGTGCCGCCAATTCCAGAAGGTCGGGAAGCATGCAAGGAAGTGTCTCCCCCAAAGCTCCTCCACCAGATCGTGGAGCGCAGTCCATGCCGCTGGGTCCGTATGAGATGCAATGAAGGTGGTGGCTCCGACGGGCGTGCTGGGCAGTCGAAGGCCAAAGACGGTCCGACGAAAGGTCGAGTTGGCGGTCGTGTCGGACCGCTACATGCCGAAGTGTCGCCAGAACTGCAGCAGGAGTGCCCACAGCGCCTGCGCGGAGGGGCAGTACCACGTGATGTGGAACGTGTGTCCTCCCGCTGTGCCGGTCTCAGCACAGGGGGAAAATCCGCGCGCGTTGAGCATTCGAGCCCACCCAGAGAGCCAGACGCCATTGATCTGATGGAGTAGTCGGCGCTGACTGCTGACGCTGTGTAGTAGGCGAGCGATCCTAGCCCACGAGAGGCGCTGGAGATCTCGGCTGAGGACACACACGCCATTTCCGCTAGTGTACGAACGCACTGAATGGCCGCGTTGTGTGAGGCGGGCTGCATGACGGGCTGGCCTGCCGTATGAGCGGCGAGATGCAATAACTGTACAAAACTATGCCAGTAGATCGCACAGGCGCCAAAATTGGATGGCAGTGCGGGGCGGTAGCGGGAATGCCGCCGCTTTACAGACAAAAACGTACATAATGGCTGCCGCACTATTCCAGTCCGAGTGCATCGCCGACGCGTGCCCCGTGGGCGAAGAGAGCCGAGCAATCTTGGTGCCGAAGGTCCCGTCCAGCGGACGTCATCAGGATGCCTGCTCCAACCACCGGCGCTGCCATCATGCTTGCGATCGAAAAATTGATGTATCGACCGCGCTGCACTGCGGCGAGGTCGACCGCACTGGCGTCATATCGACAGTGGAGCCACCCGTGGGCCCAGGCCTGGTGACTTCGTGCCCCACCCGTGTCACGAGCGCGCGCACAAGGGCCTCTTCGTCAGCTTGGCGCGGGAGCGCAAGTCTGGAGCGGGTGCGGGCCAGACCCGTTACCGTGAAAGTTGATATGGGTACATATCAGGTACCTCGTAATCATCATAATCATCAATCAACCGTCCAACACTGAGAGGCAATCCAAGCTCCTTGGCGCGCGAGCGGCAAGTCAAACTAACCGGCAGCGGTTCATACCCGAAACTGTTGCCGAGTTGAGATCCAAGAAGATCTTTGCGATACGCCTGAATGTATGTAT
>JAADXL010000465.1:0-26021 GCA_023337755.1 Pythium aristosporum | reverse complement strand
GGGGCAATGATTGAGTGTTATTATAGGACAAATATAGGAACACCTTTTATTGGCTAAAAGTACACTGATAGGCATCAAAGGGAAAAGGAGCCAGCGACTGGCGCAGGATTACTCGTGAGTGATGTGCAGGAACGGCCCTCGCTTGACCTTGTATCCGCGCTGGCAGGCGATAGCGAGGAACGTCCTGGCCGTGTTTAAGCTGGCGACCGGTGAATAGGTTTCAAAGTAGTCCACGCCACACGTCTGACGGAAACCTTGAGCAACGAGACGAGCTTTGTACCGAGTAATGTTGCCGTCACCATCACGCTTGACCGCGAACACCCACTTGTTGCCAGTCGCTTCAACTCCGTCCGGGCGACGGGCAGCATCCCACGTGTGGTTCCTGAAGTGAGATCTGGGCTCACGACGAATGGCCTCCCTCCACTCGTCTGCATCTGGGACGCCATGGCCTCACTGTAGGTGCGCGGAATCTCCATCACAGCAAGTGCGACTTCGTACCCATCCGTCAGGCAGAGACGCGTGGGATCGGGTTCCACGACATCATCGCGACCAGAAGCAGCATGAAGGGTACCGTCTTGACCGTAGGGTACAACGCGATCTTCTTGACGACCAGGAAGTAGCCGTGGTGCGTCCACAGTAGTGAGCTCACGACGACGAGTGACTGGAGTATAGTGACCGCCAAATACGTTCGATTATCTCCCCCTTCGCGAGTCGGCGGGAGAGCAGCTGGACGAACTTGACAACTCGAGGCAATCCGTCATGCTGATGGATCGGCGTCATCACTGGAGGGACATGACCAGCGACATGAGCCGTTGGTGGGGAAACTCGAGGGATAATGTCAGAAGGTTCCGTTGGGGTATCGTGAGTCACTTTCATGGGGGAAGGACCGTCAGTGTCGGCTTCATTGTCCTGCATCTCGACATTCATCGGTTCCAGAGGTGGGCTGGGACTTGGAACCGGCTGCGCGACTCGATCATCATCATCATCAAACGTAGACCACTGGAGACCGACCGTTGATATGGCTGGATCCACAACGTTGTAAGAACTAGGCGGCATTTCGTTGAGAGCAACAGTCCGCGTGATCACAATGCGTTGATCTTCTTCATCCCACACGCGATACGCCTTCGACGCTTCCGCGTAGCCGAGGAAAATGCACCGGTGTGCTTTCGCAACGAGCTTGCGACGCTTGCTCTTGTCCACATGCATAAAACCGCGTGCCTCAAAGACGCGTAGATGCTTGAGGTCTGGCTTGACCTTCCACAGCAATTCAAATGGCGTGATATCCGGGCGAGCCAATTGGGAAGACGGTTCAGAACATACACAGCTGTGAGGATGGCCTCGCCCCACCATTTCTTGAGCAGCATCATGTAGTAGAGCATCGCGCGAGTCATCTCGGCCATGGTACGGTTGGTACGTTCGGCGATACCATTTTGTTGCGGAGAATACGGCGCCGACGTCTGATGAATGATTCCGTGAGCAGCACAAAAGGTCTCGAAATTCTTGCTCGTGGATTATCCGCCATATCCGTGCGGATGCATCGGAGCTTGCACTGCAGCTGGGGCTCCATCATCTTCGTGTACTCAATGAACTTGGGCAAAACCTCACTCTTGGACTTGAGGAGGTAGATATGGATGTAGCGCGACCAGTCGTCGACAAAGGCAAGCACATACGGGCACCACCCAGCGACGGGAGTTCCATTGGGCCCATGAGGTCACTGTGGACCGCTGCCGTTGCTGCTGCTGGTAGCCACGACCAGCTCCTCCACCACGACGACCATGACCGCGACCGCGTCCCCGGCCACTCATACGCCCACGCTGACCGCCCAGCGTGGCTCGGAACGCCCCCTCTTGCGTTTCTCTCTTCTTGAGGTTGTCGTACTCGCGTCGCAGCATCTCCTTGACGTCGTAGAGGCCCAGACCGCTGCTGGCCTCGATGATCTTTACCATGCCGTCAAACTCGCTGGAGAGACTGCCGAGGAGAATCACAATCTTCTCGTCTTCCTTCAAATCGTCACCAACCGCGGTGAGACGCAGGCACAGGTCGTCGAATTTCAATAGATGCCCCATGAGATCGTCCCCTGGAGCCATCTGGAACTCGTCCAGCTTCTTGCGGAGCGTGATGCGGTTGTGGAGACTGCGCTTCACAAAGAAGTTGCGCAGAATCTCCCACGCTTCCGCAGCACTGCGACCCTCACGGATCAGAGACTGATATGTGGGACTCAGCAGCTTCGCGATCACAGCCAATGCCCTCAAATTGTTGGCTTCCCATTCGGGCGACTGCGGTTGGCTCACACCCTCGGGCTTGATCGCGAGGCGCCCCGACAAACCCTTCCGCGCGAGAGTCATGCCAGCATCGAACTCCCACGTGAAGTAGTTGTCATCACGGAGCCGGTCTTGAGAAGAGGCACTTGGGCTCATAACCTATAAAGGTCTAGAGCAGCTCGTGCACTGCAGAGGAGATGGACTTGGGTGGGCGTGAGCAAAATGGAAAGTGAATTGATCTGAAAGACATGCATAACTCGACTTCTCGAGCACTAGACCACTAGTGTAGGCACTACAGCGTGCTCTAGCAACTCACTTGGGTTCCAGCGTTCTAGAAGCTTGCTTCTGGAATGTTCCACATGCATTTCGGTGTCGGGTTACACCCGGACGTGTTGCGAGACCGTGCGAGATCTGGATACCGGTGTGACGAGACTGGGCAATGTGTGACGAGACCAGGCGATCTAATACCATATGGCATTTGCGAGATCGTTACAGCAGCGACATACCGTTGGCCACGCACACCCTTGTGTGAGCGTGGGATGCTGCGCTTCAAACGCTCAGAGCCGTGAACTCCCGGTTCTGTGTCGACGAGATCAAGCGCAGCATACGGTACGAGCAAACGCCGTTCGTCTCATGTTAAACTTCCCCACGGGCTTGTGCAAGTATTTCATGGCCCCACAGCTCGCCACAGCCAACCAGAGTACTTCCTGGTACCAGTGGTCGTTGAGCAGTGCGACCATGCGATCCGCTCGTCCGAGGAGTCTTGCCATTTCGATCTATGATTCATCAGCACTGGTTGTCGCTCTTGCAGTACCGTGCCGTCAGCGTCCTCCCTTGTGGGCGTTCTCCGCCGGCCGTGCCCCGGCTCAACCTTTGATCGGGCGAATCCCGACGCCTGTTACTTGGTCTCCTTCGCGTCCCGCCCGAAGTTCCAATTTGCGATTCCAGTTTCCAGTCACCGTGTCGTCCAAGCTTTCAGCAACAAGCCAAGCAAGAAGTCCGGAGGAGTTAAGCAGTCCCAGCACAAGATCAGGCGCGTTGATCGAGTCACTGAAAGCAGTGGCCAAGCGAAAGCAGCACGACGCCAAGTTGAGTGACACCGCAGGAGGAGAATGGCGAGACCTGACTGCCAGACGTTGCAAGGTGCAATGAACACATAGGCTTGTTGAGTACTGTGTTCTTCGAAGGTCTCTATTTTAGGTTTCTATGCTTTACTGTTGATCGGCATGTTGCGCGGCCGGTTTACGCTCTTGACTGGGTTCAATGTTTATCAGACGAGCAACACTAGATACAGACACAGACATGTCCCTTTGCAGATTCCATGTACCGACATGCTAGGCGTCCGTCGCGTCGTTCAAAATTGCGAGTCGCACCACCTCTAACTGCTCGAGCAGCACAGATCCCTCTTGGCGGGTCGCCTTCAATTGCTCGCGCAGAATGGACACTTCTCGACGTGCAGTGTCCCGCTCGGCTTCGGCCATCATCCGTTGGACCTCGCCTCAGCAAAGATCGCTGTCCCTGAAGAACTCGAGTCGCTGGACGTTACGACGCGCAGCGTCTAGCTCTTCAGTGAGCCTCTCGTTCTTCCTAGACGCACCGCCAAGTTTGGCGGCAAACTGCAAACGCACCGCGCCGCGATGGGTGGCATACAGATCGGCCTGTTCGCGCGCCGCGTCGCGCTCGGCGACCAGTTGGTCCTTCTTGACCGCGTAGTTGTGATCGAGAAGCTGCATGTCATCCGGGATGTGGCGGGAGCGGGGCTCATCGTTGTTGTCGGAAGGACGATCCTGCGTGAGACCTTCCTCCGTGAGGTTGTCGCAACCGGCGGTCCCAGGCGCAGCGGCAGCAGCGCACACGGCACTGGGCGCTGTCGGGGCCGTGGGGCCAACGTTGGCGCCACGACCCACGACCCGTCGGCGTCTGGAGGACGCCTACAGCATGACACGTAGTCAGTCAATCGCCTCGTGGAGATGACCTCCCAGTCATCGCGTCCCCACCTTTCACCATTGCGTCTCTCGTTCGGTGGTTGCCGCTGTTGCCGCTTGCGGGAGAATGGTGATTGCCGAGGCGAGAGAAATTGATTTGGGCGCTTGTGTGACTTCAACTTCCGATTTTAGTGGATATTTAGTGTGGTACACACTGCTTTTGGCACCATATTTGTGTTTTTGCCACACTATTTCAACCATATTTCGCCCATCTTATCCACAGAGATAAAATTTACTAAAACTAGACAAGATTGCCCCGGAAACTGTGTTTTGGCGCCAGCTCACAAGTTCAGTGAACCTGCCACGAGATCCCGTCAAAATGATACATCTTACAGAGAGAAGAAACGAAAAAACTATGCCTGCCATTGCATTTGCCGTACTAATGGAGCTGCATCGGTTTGCCTTCCATGAGACCAAATCACGCGCGCTTCTTTTTCACGCCGCTGTCGCGAGGCTCGAACGGGGAGCGCCCGTGGGCTTGATCTCTTGGGCGCACACGCGGCGCGTCGCTTCGCGCGAGACGCGACCAAACACGTGCATGAGCAGCACGCCACCGATAAAGAAGCCGACGCACGTGAGAAAGTAGAGAAACGGATTCGTGCCAAAGTTGAACTTCGCGACGGGCCAGCCGGCGATCACCGTGTTGGCCGCATCGGTCGCAAAGTCGGCGACGAGTTCCGAGACGATCGGAAGCAGCGGCAGACTCACGGCCACGCAGCTGATCATGCCCAGCACAAACTTGACCGTCACAAAGTAGACGACGACCAGCGTCGAGCGAAACGAGATGCGCGCGAGCTTGGGCGCGAGCCGCCGTTCGAACGCGATCGCCGAGCTTTCGTCAATCTCGTCGGGGACTTTCCAGTGGATCTCGGCCTGCGAGCGCGTGATCGTGTTGGCGAGCGCAACGTCCACGATCACAAAGACGCGCGTGACCTGGAGCAGCAGCAAGTAGACGGGCACGCCCAATAGACAGAACGGCAGCAGCACGGCCGAGATACAGAGCCCCGTGAGCACGACGGGGAAGGCGACCATGGCGAGCGCAAAGTTGAGTGCATGGTACGGCACGAGCTTGACCGTGAGCCAGAGCAGCCCGCTCATGCCTGTGGACCGCGTGGACGGCGGCAACGGCTCGGACGCGACAGCGGCCGCTGCGGGCTTGGCCGGGAGCTCCAGAGGAGGCGCGCTGGGCTGCTGCATCTTGCGGGAGAGAAGGTCTTGTGCGGTGTTGTTCTTCGATGCTTTCTTGGTGTTGTGGCGTGATTGTGCTGAGATTTATTCCAACGGTAACGTGTTACACGTATTGGTTCTTAACCTTCCACTAATTTAGGACGTTCTGTCCTCAAGTACTAGAGTAGTGCCAAGATGTAGGACAGAGCCTAGGATTGAGACCCAATGTGATGCGAAGAGGGACACTAGGAAAGCAGTGTGTTCGTTTGAGCCTTCAGTGAGCAGCTACGCTCCCTTCGAGATGCACACTTCCACCTCCGAATCTCTTGCTGCTCTTCAGTAAGTCGACGTCGAGCCGTAGGCTGCGGTCGCAGAGGGGTATTGCGCAGTCGTGGGATAATCGTACGCTGTCTGCACATAGCGGTACGTTGAGAAGCGCTCGCAGCAGAAGAACCGCGTCGCTGCGCGAGAGAGGCGGGCAGCGATGTGCATCAGCGCCAAGCTGATCACGAACATGCACAAACACGCGACCGTGAAGCCGAACGGATCCGTTTCGAAGTTGAACTCTTGCATGTCGATGCCCATAACCAAAACAGTCGCGTCAGGGCCGGACGCCACTGCAATCTTCCCGCCCAGCGGGAGCGAGATGGACGCGACGAGGATGACGAGACTGATGACACCAAGCGCATACTTGATTGTCAAGAAGTACAACGTCGCCATCAGCGAAAGAGGCGACACGTTCATGAGACTCGGTGCGAGGCGTTGACCTTCTAGACCGTAGAACGCTGCGCGCTCGGGGATGCTGACGTACACGTGCTCTTCCTGCGGCGAAATGTAGTTGTACAGCTCGACGTCCAGCTGCGCACAGAAGCGCACAACGTACAGCACCAAGCGGAAAATGACGATGCCAAAGCAGCACAAAGGGAGCAGGCCGATGGACGTGGAGACACCAACGACCACGACCACGAACGCCGCGATGCCCAAGATCGCGTTCATCAAGTGGAACACGAAGAGCTTGAAGACCATGCCGCAGCAGCCTTCCTTGCGGTAGTCGCCACTATGCGGAAGCGGATTGTATACCACAGCGACGGGCGGCGGCAATTGCTGCACGAGCGGCTGCTGGTGCGGAGGCACATATTGCTGCGCAGGAGGCGGTTGATGGTACTGCTGGGACGAATGTTGCTGATGGTACTGCATCTGTTGCTGCGGTGCCGGGTTCGCGTAGTGGTACACGGGCTGCGCCATGGGCGGCGCGCTCGGCGGCGGCAGCGACGGGTAGTTCGCGTCCTGGCGCGGCACCGACGGATCGTCCTTCATGCTGTCTCCTCGGCTGGGCAGCGCTTGCTGGCTTGTCGTCTCCAATGGAAATGAGCTGCTCGCTCTCGTCTGTCTAGCTTTTCGTTTCACAGAAGGAGCTCACGGAATGATGGTAAATGGCTTGAGGTTTTGAGGTTTTGACAAGCGCTCTGAGACGATGCTGCTCAGAGTGTTTGCAGGTGTCGAACGGATGGGTACAGTCAGTCACCATCTCACCCCACTTCCATTCTCGTAGCTGGTTGACAGGACCCCACGGACACTGCCCGTGGGTGCAACATAACTAATGACTGTAATACACACTGTAGCTACAGAGCTGGACACGAGTTCGTGTTATTATACTGTGTGATCGTATTCTGACAGCGAGCGAGAACGACCGCCGCCTTCCGTGATGACTGCCTTTTCTTACGCGCGTCGCCATCCGACCTGCCTCGCGCCAGTGTGCACATCGATCACCAGGCGACCGTCCGAGTGCCCATAGTCGTGTGTCGAGAACCGCTCGCAACAGAACGCGCGCATCACCGTCCGTGACACGCCCGATGTAACGTACATCAGAGGAATGCTGAGCACGAGCAGACAGACACACGATAATGCGACGGCAGCCACGAACACGGCCAGGCTGAGAATGCCCACCAAGACTTTGATCGTCAAGTAGTACAGCACGACCATGAACGACCGGGTCGACCAGTTCATGAGGTTTAGCGCGAGACGTTCTCGTTCGAGCCCCGACAAGCCTTCTCGCGTGGGGACACGGGTGAAGATTTTCTCTTGTGGCGACGTGACAAAGTTGTGGAGCTCCACATCTAGCTTCGCGCAGACGCGGACCACGTCCAGTACGATACACGAGACCACAATGCCGCAGCAACAGAATGGCAGCAGGCCAATCGAGAGCACGACGCCGGTGGCCACGATCACAAACGCCACGATGCTCAGCAAGGCATTCAGGAAGTGGAACGCAAAGAGCTTGAAGATCATGCCGCAGCAACTGTCCTTCTCAAAGTACTCGTCATCACGGTACGGCGGCGGCGGAAGCCCGTACGCGATAGCTCCGGGCGGGGGCGGCGCTTGGTCGAGAAGCGGCTGTAGGAGCGGCTGCTCGTGGTCGTAATGCGGCGCTGGTTCGGCGTAGTAGGGGGAGACGAGCTGCGCCAAGGGCGGCGCACTTGGCTCGTGCAACGATGCGTACTTGTCGGACGGATCCTGCTTCATTTTGGGGGGCCGCTCGCTTTTCCACTTGAGATATTGGGAAAATGAATAGTCAGAGTGAATGATGGGTTGATAACGGAGTGATGGTGAGGGCAGGGATGGTGTGGGACTCGATTTCATCATCCACAACCCATACTGACTGTACACGATGTATGCCAGTGGGATAATCGCCTCAGGCGGCCTGAAGACCGAGGGCTGTGCATTTCGAGTTACACGCTGATATTTCCCCATTCATTGCAAGACGCCTATTTTGACAATCCCTCGCTCGACCCTGTACTTCCTGTGACGAGACGAAGAGACCACCAGGCGTTCCATGAAGCCGCTCGCACTACTGCGAGCACTACTTGAGCGTGGCAAACATCTCTTGCAGGTTCTTGCGCAGCAGAAACCGCTGGTCCTCGGTCAGCTCGTGGGCGTCGCACATGGTCTCCACAAACGACTCAATCTGTAGAAACGGCACGTCAAACTCGAGCATACTGAGGGTGAACGAGCCGAGCTGGCCAAACACGATGTTGTGGACTCGGCTCACGGCCTCCTCACGGGTGTATAGGCTGCCACCTCCACCACCGTTCCCATTGCCCGAGCTGCCCTGCATGTCGCCCATGCCTGCAATACTATCCGGGCTGCCACTGCTCGACTGATTGCGACTGCTCGATAGGCCGGACGGCAGGTCTTCCCACGCACAGGGCTGCGGCGTGCGGTGGAGCTCCTCGCCGAGCGCGAGCAGCAACGCCTTTTCCCAGAACGCCGGGTTCTTCCAAATGGCGTGCTTCTTGACCTGTTCCTGCAGGTATATGCGAGCCGAGGCTCGCCCCAACGCGTGGTGCACAGAGCCCCATGAGCTGCCGCGCTCTCGTCGAAACTGCTCGGCGTCTTCGTCATCCGCTGGTGTTGTATCTTTGCGTGCGAGATAAAATGTCTCGGCCAAGATCATCGCCGTCTTGGCGGCTTTGACGTCGTCCTCGCGGAGACAGTGGTCCAAAAAGATGTCGAAACACTCGACCAGTGCGTCGAAGCTGGCCTGGTCTTTGACGCGCGTCTCGAGACTGCGCTGGCGATTGAGACACTTGACAAACAGCGCGCGCCCCGGTTGCGTCTCGCACGTCGACTCGATAATCTCTTTCAACGCTGGTAGTAACACTGGTGCTTGCTCGCATTCAGCCACGGCATTCGCCTCTGCTGGTGGCGTCACGGTCTCAGCTGCCGGCTCCGCATTCTCCGGTGACAGCGCCTCGGTTGCCTGGCCAAGTTCCGTTTCGACGGCCATCACTAACGCGGATGCCGTAGTGTCGTCACTTTCTTTCCCTTCACCGCCACCGTCTGCCGAGCCGATATCACTGACAATACGTGGGAGCGGCGACTTGTTCGTGGGCGTATTGGGCTGACTATCGGCTACAAACAGACCGTGAAGGGATCTGCCCATGGGCGTCTCGGCAAGCGCACGGTGCGGACTCTTCTCTGCAAGGCTCGTAGCACTAACCTCGTCGAAATGGTCTTGCGGGATCACGATGGGCTCGGCCGACAACTCGGATCTGGTCCCGGCTTCGCGGTGTCGTGTAGCGTCCTTTGCTTGGTCTCGATCCTTTCTCTTCTCTTGCTCTGATATAGTCTTGCTCCAGTGCCAGTCGAGCAACGCCAGTGCCTTTCCCTGGAAATGCATATTGTCCGGGTTGCGGTGGTTGTGGATCAGCAGCTGAATGTCTTCAGCGCGGCTTACATTCTTGATATGGGTCTCGAGCGTGCCCAGCCTTTTCTCGGCGGCCTTGACGCGTTCTTTCTCAATATGGAGAAACCGCTCAAGACACGAGTTGAGCTGGTCTAGTCGTTCTTCTTCGGCCTTTTGGTACGCCACGCTCACTGCCATGGCCATCTCGTCCCGCGCGACAATGCGATTGTACAGCAGCGTCTTGGTCTGCGCCTTTGCCAGCTCGGCCTGCGCGACTTCGTCCTCGCATTTCGCGACGCGACTCGCGAGCCGTTGCAGCTCAAACGCCGGCACGCCAATGCCGTGGAGAGCCACCCGCTGCCGCTCGCTGGCTTCGCCCAAATCGTCCCGCGCCTTGCGCAGTCGCGCCGCCGCCTGATCGTGGGTGCCAAGTGCCTGGTTGTACTGGTCATTGACATTGCGGATCTCACCCTGCAGCGTGCGAATGTACATTTCCGAGGCCTCCTGAAGCGACATGAGCGGCTCCGCAACTTGCTCTTCGAGCACACGCGCCAGCAGTAATTGCTGGTGGCACGTCGCGTCCACATAGTTCTTGACCTCGCTCAGCGCGCGGCGCATGCTCGATCCCGGTTCCTCCAAGTCATCAAGTACCGCTGTCGTCACGCTGTCAATGGGCGTGAGCAGCATGGCGCGGAGCTCCTCGCTCGCAGTGCGGTCGGCCTCGGCCTTGCGCCGGAAAAACTCGACGAGCCGGTGGAGGCTGCGCTTGCCGCTCTCGGCACGCTCATAGATGAGCGGGAACGGGATCTGGCAGAACGTGCGCCGCCAGTGGTTCTCGTGCTTGTCCGTGTCCATGCCCCACGTCGTGCCGCGCATACTCGCTCTGATTTCTCGAATAAGACCGTTTATCCCACTTGGAGCTTTTCACGTTTGAGACGGTCAAACAGTGGTTCGTCCAGTGGGCTAAGCTAAGCTAATAGTATCTGCGAAACTTCAACTCTGAACATGAAATTTAGAAACGTATTCTCAAATACTACGATTTAGTACTGTCGTAATTGCTACAAATTCAATGGGGGTTTTCTCCTACTGCTACTACAAGTGCTTCGCCACTTGGCCCGATCTTTCTCGTCGCTTTCAATGCGTCGAGCTGCCCTGGTGTGGCTGCAGGTTTTTCAATTCTACTACTTTTCCGCTCTGGGTCCTTGTCCTGTCCAACTAAAAAGAAAACTAATCTGACTATCGATCTACCCTATTGCCTGCCTATCCTTATCTACCTTGCTGATCTCTTGAGCGAGCACCCCCGCGACTGGGAGCGTTTCTCTTGTTGGTGACGGCGACGAGTAACTTGCTGCATTTGTCGTTGGCGTCTTGTGTGTCTTGAGTCTTCTCACTCGGGCATCCTTGACACAGTCTGCGATGGCTTGACTGTCTGTCAAGTCTTGTCCGCACCCTACCTCGGGGTGCCGTCCTCGGTCTCTACGAGTACTGTTGCTCCAAGCGCATCTCCAGTTTTTCGTCGCTGAAGTTGTCACCGGTGCCGCCCAGAGGACTGTCAAAGGGCATCTCCGGCTCATTCTGGGAGAAAAACTCGGTCGGTGCCAAGAACCCGCCGAGTGAGCTGTAGGGCGAACGAGGCGCCAAGCTGATACCCGAGCCATTGCCAATGGTACCGTTGCCATTGGCCGCAAACACGGGGTTCCCACCTCCTAAGCCGTGGTCGCCGCCGAGACTCGACTCGGCACCGAAGCTTCCGCTGCCAGCACCAAGTTCGCCAAATTCGGCGCTCGACGACGAGTACCGTGACGGACTCCACGTGCTCTGGCTCATGGACGTTCCCGACCCACGGCGATGGTCGCCAGCAAACGCTGAAAAGTACGAGTTGCCAAGAGGATCTTGCGACGACGACCCACGTCCCGCAAAGCGGTCTTCTCGCTCAGCCTGGGATGCCCATCCTTTTTGCCAAGGACGCGTCTGCCACGGGCCACCGGCTTGGCTCGCAGGTGATAGCTGGGGCCGGTCATGGGTCACGCGTGCAGGCGACATGTTCCACTGGTCCGTCATCGGGGCGTTAAGCGAGCGCGGCGTGATTCCCAGCGGGGACAGCAATGGCGCCACTGGCGAGTCGAGAATCTTGTGGGAGCTGCGCGATGAGGACGTCGTCGAGAAAGCACTCGACACGTGGTCATCTTCCAACACCAAATTGGTCAGTCGATCGGCCACGCGCGCGAGTGTGTGTTCGGGATTGTCGAGACTCGCCATGTCATGGATCGGCGACGGTTGGTGCATGGAGTTGTTGCGTTGAATGCCCCTTCCTCCGTAACGCACAGCAGCAGCGTACCCGCTCAGCGTGGATCCGTTCCCAGCAGATCCACTGTATCGATCGCCCACGCTGACAGCACTCGCCGAGAGGCTGCTTGACGGAGTGCCAGCACGCGAGATCGAGGCCGTCGAGGTCACGCTTACGTCGTCCAGACTGCCCACGGAGCCTGGTCCGGCCGTCCCGCTGAATGATCCGGCGCGAGACGAGACCGACCGCGGGGGCGGCACATCGGTGCGCGGCACGGCGCGCTTGACTTCGACCGACTTGCCGTCAATCACGTGTGTATGGTCTTGCAGCACGAGCTCGACACTGTTTTCATGCTCAAAGATCACAAAACCAAAGCCGCGCGACTTGTTGGTCTCACGATTGAACATGACTTCGGCCGACATGACTTTGCCAAACTGCTGAAAGTAGCGACGGAATTCGGCTGAACAAAATGAACATAAAAGGTCAGTGCTGTCCTCCCTTTTTCCTTGCTAGAAAAATGAAGGCCCGTACCGTCTTTGGTCTCGTAATGGAGCCCACCGACGAAAATCTTTTTTGTCGTGCCCGCGTTGCTGCTCACGCTCGTGGACGAAATGATACTTCCGTTGCGGCTGCTGCCCGTGCTGCTGATACTGTCTCGCGTGGTGCTTTCGGCACGCGGCACTGCACGCTTGGCTTCCACCTATACAAAGACTCACTGGTCAGTCCCTTCCCTTCCTATGCGTGTCCATGCTGCTTGGAAGCATTGAAAAATAAATCACGTACGCGACGTCCATCGAGAATGTGGTTTGGTTGTGCGAGCGCGCGGTCGACGCAGATCGGATCCGCGTACGTGATGAAGCCAAAGCCCCGCGAGCGGCGCGAGATCGGGTCCTTCATCACGACCGCATCGGTCACGGGACCGAACGCACTAAAGTACGAACGAAGTTTGTCTACATGACACAAGAAGAAAAACTCCTTCGTCAGTTTCTTGGGATTGAGAGCAGATAGTGAAGAGCGCCATGGACTCACCGTCTGTGGTCTCGTACGAGAGGCCGCCAATGAAGATTTTACTGCCACACCACCACAACACAAAGCGTCCGTGAGTTTCATGCGCACTCCAGATCCGTTCGTGCCTCAACAAGTCGCACCCGAGCTTTATCGATGGTTCAGCCATGGTCGGCACTCGAACGCGCGTCGAGTCGCGTGATAAATAGGGATCTTCCGCTTCACTGCACGAGCGCTCCTCGCTCGGTTCGAGCGGCTCAAGAAAAAAGTCTCCTCAATCGATGCGCTCGCAGCCGCAATCACACACAATGCGATCGATCGACGGCAGACCCACCCCAAATGTCCCACCAGTTGGTGTGCGCGCGTTCTTCCTCGCTTTTCGTCACGTCGCCTTGCTTGGGTCTCACTCACGCGCACGCGACTGTTGGTTCACGTGTTGGCGTCGTTGTTACTGCGTAATCCCACACGGACGCACTGCCTTCTAGAGGTTGCTGGGGGAGACGATACGCCCTCGACGCCGTGACGAGAGGGGGGGGAGGAAGGAAGGGAGGGATGGAGCGAAGCCAAGTTCACGCAGACGCTCCACCACCGACACACACAATGCGAGGGGCACTCGGCACGAGACAGCAGCAGGCAGCCAGCGATGGGGTGGCGCGCGTGATTGTGCTGTCGTAGCTAGTGACGTCGCTGGGGCACGAGGAGCTCTCCAGTTCGTTCTCGCTTCGCCCGCGTACGCAATGCCCTTTGCGATTGCTGTGTGTGTGTGTGTGCACTGAGCGCAAGAGGGTTGGTTTTTCTCAGGTGGGTTTGGAAGAAACCCGTTTGGGAAAACAGACCTGTTGCGAGGAAAACCCGGCCTGGACCGGACCGGTGGGCTCACCTTACAAGTGAAATAAACGGAGGGCACCTTGGGCGACAGAGCTTGCACGCAGCTGAGGAAATGCATGAACGAGGTTGCAGATGGAAACTCACTCGCATACTCAAACCCAATGAGAAGGAGGTGCAGGAATGGGAATGGGCGTTCTTTCGAGTCAAGAAGATTCCCTTTGTGGCCTGGACCGTTCGAATTTCTCGTCTAGAGTATCACGGGTCGGGTCACCCGTATCTGAAACGGGTCTGAAATTGTGTTTGACACTAAACCCGTTCCACATCAGAAGGTGTCGTTTTTGCGGTTGTCGGAGAACGCAACACCAGAGGGTCCACTTTACACTTGATGTGAGTATAGTGGGAGTCGACAGTCGTGCGAATGTTCTGTCGGACGACACCGATGACGACCATCACTCCCTGACGTCAGCGCACTAATTTGGTGTCGATCACACAAATTTTGTCTTCAATACAGTATATCAGTACATGATATATCCTAGTCTAACAGCCCTAGACTAGGGCACCCAGAAGTGAATCTGGAACCGGTCCACTTTGCTCATCGCGGCTAGGGTTACTAGTTTCCTGAACCGAGCTCCTCGAATGAGCTCCTCAAATGAGCTCCTCAAATGAGCTCCTCGTTTGAGCTCCTCGTTTGACCTCGGGGACCACTCCCAAGCAGCCAGATCGGGAAGTCAAACAGAACAGAACCTGAGGTCCGCAATTCGCAAGTACGGTATCCTCTCGGCCGCTTACCATGCTCTCCACCTCGACGTTCTTGCTACGCCGCCGCGCACATCTGGCGGGCGTCGCGCACGCCAAGCGCGCGCTTTCCAGTGCCACCGCGTCGGCCGATGCTTCTTCCCCTGTCTCCCCGGCGGCCGACAGCGCTGCCACGCGGAAGCCGCTCAGCGAACTGCTCCAGGACCTCAAAGCCAGCGAACACTTTGATCTGATCGTGATCGGCAGCGGGCCCGCGGGCCAAAAGTGCGCCATTGACCACGCCAAGCACGGCAAGTCGGTCGCAATCATTGATAAGAGGGATATGGTTGGCGGTGTCTGCATCCACACGGGCACGGTTCCGTCCAAGGTCAGGAGCAACCCTCTCTCTTCTTGAAGTTTGGATGCCATCCTGTGACAGGGCACTGATCGTATTTTGTGTGGTGTCCACAGACTTTTCGTGAAGCCATCTTGCACTTGACGGCGCATCGCCATCGCAGCTTTTACGACGGCGAGTCCGAGCCTAAGAAGCGGTTCGGCATTGAGGACGTGTTGCAGCGCGTGCGCAAGGTCGAGAGCGCCGAAACCGACATCACGCGCCACCAGTTGCTTCGCAACGGCATTGAGCTCATAAACGGCACGGCGCGATTCTTACCGGACCCGAGCATGAAGATGGTGGCCGTGCTTTCGAACGACTCGTACGACACGCCAACGGACACGAAGCGCCACACGAGTGCCGACATTTGCAAGCGGTACGTGTGCTTTCGTCCAGAGGAATATTGCGGCGATGCGTAGAGGCTGACACGATATGATGATAACAGGGTGCTGACCGCTGACAAGTTTCTGATCGCCGTGGGCACGCGTCCCGCGCGTCGGGAAGATATCCCGTTCGATGGCAAGACTATTTTCGACAGCGACCAGATCCTCTGGGGTGGTGTCGACGCGGTACCCAAGCGCTTGATCGTGGTCGGCGCCGGCGTCATTGGCATGGAGTACGCGTCGATGATGAGCATTATCCCAGGTTCCGAGGTCACGGTCATTGACGGTCGCAAGGAGATTCTCGACATGGCCGACAAGGAAGTCGCCGAGGCGCTCAAGTACGCGATGCGCCAGTCGGGCACTCGCTTCTACACGGACGAGACGATCAAGAGCGTCGAAAAGGCTGCGAACGGCGAAGTCATTGTCAAGCTCAACAGCGGCAAGACCATCATTGGCGACGGCCTGCTCTACACGGTCGGTCGCCAAGGAAGCACGGACGGCCTCAACTTGGCGGCCGTCGGATTGGAGACCGACAAACGAGGACTGCTCCAGGTCGATGACAACTTCCGCACCTCGGTTCCTCATATGTACGTGTCATGTCCTTCATTTGAACCCCCATAGTGCATGGGCAAGGGTGACGCTAACGAATCTGCTGTGGTTATAGTTATGCCGCTGGGGACTGCATTGGGTACCCTGCGTTGGCGTCCACGTCGATGGAGCAGGGTCGCTTGGCGTCGGTCCATATGCGCAGCGCCAAGCCGATTAACAAGAAGCGGGACACGGACGCGAATCAGCTGAGCGATCCGTCCTACCAGCGGACGCGTATGCGGTCAGGCGAGGTCTTTCCGTTCGGTATCTACACTGTGCCCGAGATCTCGATGGTCGGCAAGAGCGAGCAGCAACTGACCGCCGAGAACATCCCGTACGAGGTCGGCATTGCGCGCTACGAGGAGCTCGCCAAGGGCCAGATGCTGGGTGGTGTACCAGGGTTTCTCAAGATCATTTTCTGCCCCAACACGCTCCATGTGCTGGGCGTACACGCCATTGGAGAAGGTGCGACCGAGATCATTCACATTGGTCAGGTTGTCATGTCGACAGGCGGCACAATCGAGTACTTTCGGAATGCCGTGTTCAACTACCCGACGCTGGCCGAGGCGTACCGCGTGGCCGCCTTGCACGGCCTGCGCAAAGTTGCGTCGATCAAGAAGCTGTCATCGGGCGAGGACGACTTCGATGCCGCATAATCACCGTGTCCCTATGGAATGGTATGGTGCACTGTTTTCTCAGCGAGCTGGGCCTATTGGCTAGAGACCCCAAACAAGCCTCCAGTCTCCAGAACAACCAAAGCAAGAATACAATGACTGTACCCGCCGACTGTATCGACGTGGTGGGTGACACTGACTTTCTCCAGTTCATTTGTGCCTTTGAGAAGGGAATAGCATCTATGGCGGTTCCTGACAGGGGGAGCCGATCCAGGGTGAGGGCACATACAAGAAAACTGAAGAGGTAAACATGGATTCTTCTTTATTGCATTGTAAACAGAGCGCTGGAAAAGAAGCTCCGTGGCCGAGTCAGCTAGATTAAAACAGCGTCGCAGCAAGCAACAGCGTGGTCATGGCAGCAGTCGCCGCCGTCGCCGTTAGGGCCGACGCACCACTCTTCTTGGTCGGTGACGGCGTCGGCGTCGGGGTCGTGCTCTTGCTCTTGCTCTCGTCCACGGGCACCGGCTCACCAATGTAGAGATCCGGCGAGATCGTCGGTGGCGCAGTCGTGGTGCTGACTGGGGGCGAGGTCGTCGTAGTCTGGCTTGGTGATGCCGTCGTGACGTTCGTGGGCGACGTCGAGTTGGTTGCGGTCGAACGGGAGGGCGTTGGCGTTGTCGTTGGCGTTGGCGTCGCGGTCGACGGAGGCGCCGTGGGCGCACGAGTCGGGTTGTTGGCCCAGACGGCCTTGTAGGCCGTGTCAAGCTCGGTCCACACAGCCTTCTTGAAACCCGGGGACGCCTTCTCGGACACCGAGATGAACCCGTCCATGATTTCTTGCAGGTCCGAGGCTTTATCCGTGTCGACGTTGGCAGTCATATACTTTCTGACAATGCCCAACAGCGTCGCGTTGTAGCTCTTCTTGCTTTGCACGATACCGTACTCGACGATGTCGTACGTCGCTGCGGGCATGAACGCGTGGAACTCGAAGAAATCGAGTGGTGCGTTCTGTAGTGCGGTCTTGGAGTCGGCCGCAAACGTTGGCGCCAGCGCGGCTGCACTCGAGAGGAATGCGTAGAGGTTGTCGACGTTTGCCTGGACAGTCATCTTGCCGGCCGTAGCGGCCTGTTGGAACTTGCCCGCCCACGTGGCAAAGAGGCTGGTCAAGTCGGGCTTGGCGAGCTTCTTGACGACCGGCGCAAGTGCTTCGACTTGGGTCTGCACGGTCATCGTGATCAAATCGTATTCGATCGAGTGTCCGGAGAGGTCTGTGGGGTTGGCCTTCTGGGCGGACGTGGAGACTGCAGCCAGGAGACCGAGGAGAACGACGCGAGCGCAGGAGCGGAACATCGCAGGGAGGAGCGAAGGAGGAAGGGGTGGTTGTAGGGAGGAGGGGAAATTAGAAAGTGAGGTTGGCTCGTAGCGGTGCCCGTAGCGTCGCCTACCGATGCAAGAACTGGGTGGCTGGCATCTCGTGCTCGCGTCTCCACTTGATTCTTCAGGAGGAAGGGATAACTGGGTACGCTACTGTACACAGCTGACAGCGTCTCGAACATATCTCGCCTGAAGCCTTCTCGGTCTGGACGCAACCGCCAGCGGGGTCTTCTCACTGGACTTCTTTATAGTTTTCGGCCATATCACACATATCACACGCATTCGCCTGTGATACAGTCTGTACAGTATCACCAACCCCAAGTGAGTTGAATCCATGTGGCCATATCACATGCCTATTACTTCCAGTTACAGTACACGTATCTCACATGTCATACTATAGCTACAGTATCACATGTCATCACACAAGTGTGGAGCCCTTGGAGGAAAAGGAAGACTTTGTTTTTCCTGCTTCGAGTTGTGTGTGTACTCTCTTGGGATCTTGAATATCCTCGTTACTGTATTGATAGTCTTTTTAGATGAGACGCTCAATCACCAGCGCACCGGCACCGCCGCCGCCGTTGCAAATGGACGCACAGCCGATCGTGGCGTCCCGCTCCTTGAGAATGTGGTACAGCGTGCCCACGATACGCGCGCCCGACATGCCAATGGGGTGGCCGATCGCGACGGCGCCGCC
Organism: Pythium aristosporum; assembly: GCA_023337755.1. Classification (NCBI taxonomy): domain Eukaryota; phylum Oomycota; class Peronosporomycetes; order Pythiales; family Pythiaceae; genus Pythium; species Pythium aristosporum. The sequence goes on along the minus strand of JAADXL010000465.1, from coordinate 7,520 downwards.
GTTCACGTTCACGCGCGCGTGGTCCAAGTTCATGAGCCGCATGTTGGCGAGCGCGACGACCGAAAACGCCTCGTTGATCTCGTGGTAGTCGACGTCACTGAGCTGCAGGCCGGCATGGTGGAGCGCCACGGGCACGGCCTTGGACGGCGCAATCGTAAACTCGACGGGGTCCTGGGCCGCATCCCCAAAGCCGCGGATCTTGGCGAGCGGCTTCAGCCCGAGCGCCTGGGCCTTGGCACCCGACATGATGACAAGCGCCGCGGCACCGTCATTGAGTGGCGAGGCATTCGCGGCCGTGACCGTGCCGTCCTTCTTGAAGGCCGGACGCAGCGTCGGGATCTTGGCCGGGTTGGTCTGGAACGGCTCCTCGTCCTTGGTGAACACCTTGGGGTCGCCACGGCGCGGCGTGATGGTCACGGGTGTGATCTCGCTCTCAAAGAAGCCGCGCTCGTTGGCCTCGAGCGCGCGCTTGTAGCTCTCCATGGCATACGCGTCCTGGTCTTCGCGCGTAAAGCCAAAGCTGTCGGCACAGGCCTCGCCGCACATGCCCATGTGCTGGTTGTTGTACGGGTCCCACAAGCCGTCGTGGATCGCACCGTCGACGAGCTTGCCGTCGCCAAGACGGTACCCCGAGCGCGCCTTGGGCAAGTAGTACGGCACGTTCGACATGCTCTCAAAGCCGCCGGCGAGCATGATGTCCTGGCTGCCGGCCATGATGCTCTGCGCGGCCATCGCGACCGACTTCATACCGGACGCGCACACCTTGTTCACAGTCGTGCACGGAATAAAGTTGGGGAACCCGGCCTTGAGGATCGACTGGCGCGCCGGCGCCTGACCAATGCCGGCGCTCACGACGTTGCCCAGGTACGCCTCCTGGATCTGGCCCGGCTCAAGCCCGGCACGCTCGACCGCGGCCTTGTTGGCGATCGCGCCGAGCTCTGTCGCAGTCAGCGGCGCGAACGAGCCGTTGAACGTCGCGATCGGCGTACGCGCATAGCTCACAATGACAGCGTCCTACAGAAAGAGAGCCAAGGTGAGCGACCGCCAGCAAATAAGAAGTGGGATCCAGTGGATCAGTGGGAGCCGTACGCGAGGACCGACGGCCGAGGAGAACTGGCGCTGCAGCGTCTTGGCCACAGCGAGCTTGAGCGAAGCGGGGCGGAGCATGGCGAAGAAGCGGAGGCAGAGATGTGGCGAGCGCCGAGCGAGTTTGGATGTGGGGATACCAGTAGCTCCTGGTGGGCGAAAAAATGCACCCTTAAGTTGCACCGTTGGCGATCAGAACAGCTGTGAAATTCGTCGACAGTTGCCGAATGAGGGGTGACGGAGGGATACAGTGACGGTCGACTGTCAGCATAAAACCTCACGTGAGCACCAACTTCAAGCTTGGTGGGGGTGCCTTCAGCATGTTGGATGACTTCGACCTGTACCATACAACACAGGTACCCAACAACAGAGGGTGTCACAATACCACGGCATGTCACTAATATCGCTTCGTGGTTGCATCAACATCACGAGAGGAAGAAGGAGGACGAAGGGCAACTACATCCCCTACGTGACGATGCTGTTCCTGGAGCAGACCCAGGGCTTTGGTAGTGACGGCCCGCAGGGGGCCGGTGGTGTCCAGGCGCCGTCGCTCTATGAGCTTCTCATGCAGGAGCGCATGGCCAGCGGCTTCAAACCAGCTCTCGAGTACCTCGTGCAGACCTTGTGCGATGCGTACCCGCACGTCTCGGCGGCGCTGCCCGTGCGCCACTTTGAAGAGAGCTACGCGATTCTCACGGCCGTCGTCGAGCGGTACTTTCTAAACCGGTACGACAGTCTCGCGAGCGAAAAGTTCTACGGCATGAAGCGCGTGTTGTACCACCCTGCGGATGCGGTTCCTGTCGAAGGGTCCACCGCCTCGGCACCGCAGACGCCGACGACGGCACCGCTGAGCGACCAGGCGCGACGCCGCTCGCTGCTGTTGGCGGTCGTGGTGCCGTACCTCAAGGCAAAGCTCGACGGGCTCCATCGTTCGCTTGCGGCACAGCAGACCACGTCGCCGGCAAGACCCGCGGAAGACAGTGCGAGTACGAATGGCTCGCTGCGACAGCGCGGGTGGCGTGCGTTTTTGCGGCGCCTGAAGCAGCTCGCACTGCTGGCCAAGCTCAAGCGCGCGTTCGTGCGCGGGTATCCGTTCGCCCATCTCGTCTACGAGGCCTCTTTCTTTTTGTACCAGGTAAGCACACCTCGACGTATCTCTCGCTCTCTCTTTCGCTCACGGTATTCATGTGGGTCTTACTGTGGTACAGTGGCTATATCTGTTTGGAGACACGCCGTACTTCTCGCCGTTCCTGCGTCGTCTTGGCGTCGTGCTCGTCCGTGTCACGCCCACGGATGAGGTACGCAGTAAAGGTCTCGATGCCTAGTATGAAAAGAGGGATACTAAGCATGGCTCTCATTTTTGTGGTAGTCGGCCATCATGGACAAGCAGAACGAGTACCGGACGAGTTTCCTCTCGGCACTCAGTGGAGATTCCCTTTTGCAGCGGATTCGACGAGGTGTCGTGCGCACGTCCTGGGCCGTGTACGACCACTCGTACGTACTGCTCATGGTTGGCATTGGCTGCTACAAGTTTCTCGAGTGGATGTACTCGGACGAAGGCAGTGCTGTGATAAAAATCCGCCACACGGGCGCCGATGCGCCGGTTCCACCACCGCCACTGCCCCCGGCGTTTGCCGGCAATGCCTCGATGAGGATGTCGACGCTGGATGCGTCTACGTGTCCGATCTGTCAAAAGCGACGCGTCAACCCGGCGGCATCCGTCTCAGGGTTTGTGTTTTGTTATCCTTGCATCTACCGCCATGTGGAAGAAAATGGCGAGTGTCCCGTGACCCAGATCCCGTGCGATGTGGCAAGTATCGTCAAGATCTACGACGACGCCACGGCATGAGCCGAACCGCCTCTCACAAGTAAGTGAAATGAATGGGAATTCGGCGGCCACACGAGTCCCCTCTTTCTAGTGTATATCTGTGTATGAACATTGGTCTGGGCGGGCAGCAGATTTCTGTTCTATTTTCAGGCAATGGACGGAAGAGCGGATAAGCAATGTGTGGTCGGCTTTAGCGTAGGCACCGAGTCTCAAACGCGTGTGTTGCTGGATGCAGCGGTAAAAACACCCTGTTCCCATGCAACTGTGGACATCCACGTGTTGATAAGCATCTCGACGTCGTCTTGACACGCAGTGTGCAAGCCAAGGGAGAATGTTCCGAGCCGAGAAAGCGAGCAGCAAGCTGTGTCGAGATCGAGAAGTCGAGAAGGCACAGGAGATTCATAGACGCAAGATCGACGGGGTCAAGTCGTACCTGACCGAGATCACGCGGCCGCCGGCCCCGTCAGTCCCTGCGTCCAACAAGTCCTCCAGGCCCTCGACTTTTTTCCGAAGGAGTCTTCGTCAGCACGCATCGGCACCAAAAACGCCCCATGCCGGCGACCAGAAAAGCAGCCAACCCAAATCCGCGCCAGCGGATGATTATGGCGACGATTTCTCAGACGAAGAAGGGAACAACAGCGGCGATGGCGATGGAAATGGGAAGGCATCTGCCAGTACAGACCGTGACGAAGTCGAATGCAAGTCATTCGGCAAGCTCGACGAACTGAGGTCGGTGCTCGTGCCAGTGATGGCATACAAAGACCAAAAGAGTGAGTCCAGTGATCTAGACTATGAGCGATTCCTTGACGCCATCACGAACCCAGCACCACCCGTGCAAGAACCGCCGAAAATCACGCATAGGCTTCGTCAAACGACCCATAGTCTCCGTGCCGGTGCATTCCGAATGCGTCGTTTGAAGCAAATCGAGGCCGATAATACGACCATCTTTGAACGAATCAAGAACAGCTCGCCTCACTATCGAGCCGAGACATTCAAGAAAGAGTGGGATCAAAACGTGGCGTACCTAACGTCGATTTGCGAGTTTCCAGTGGTGGACGACATCACCCACACCGCTTCGTCTCCAAGAAGAGCTACGTATTCCGCTGCACGAAAGCGGTCACCGTTTCCATCACGGCCGCCGGACCAGCTACCAAGTCTCCAACTTGAGTCTACTCCTGTTTTTCATCCAATCAAGGTATTCCCTACGTCTCCCAAGAAAGTCAACCCGCTTAACCTATCGCCAGCATTTCGGTCTCTACGTAAAGGACTTCCACAGGTTCCAGCGCTACCGCCTCTCACGGTATCGCCGCGAGTGGCGCATACGTCGAAGAGCAAGAGCGTGACAGCGCTAGCCAGTCCTCGAGCGGTATTCGCGTTGGACGGAGCAGCTCCTCACGACGCAGCTTCATCACCACCCGTGGTGCCACGACGGTCTCCAAGCCCGCCAAAAACAACGCATAGTGCATATAGGGATGCAATTGTCGCGGACGATCCATCTCGGTATACTTTGCTCAAGATTGGTCGGTTCGTTGGTGGCAAGTACCTTGTCTTGACAGTGTTTTGTGGCGACGGCATCGCGAATCCGTACGGCTTCGATGTCGTGGCGTTGGATCCAGAGGCTCAAGTCGAATTCCATTTGAGTATCACCAAGGAGACGACGCATTTACTGCTCGAAACGATAAGCTCGTCGTCAATGGCGGAGCGCACAGCGGCCGCCGCCGGCACCAACCTATCGATGGAGCTTATCGCGCGGTGCCTCTGCAACCACATTGGCTATGCGCGTACCGCTAACAGTGAGGTGGTCTTTCTCGTCGCGACAGTCGGGAACCCGGGAGGTCTGAGTGGGGACACCAGTGGTGGTGAATCGGACGCAGACCAAACGTATCACAGCAGCCAAGTGTCTGCGAGCGAGCGAGCGAGCCTGCTCGTGGATACGTCGTACGCTGCAATGGCGTTCTGTTTCTACCAGCATGTGCGCATTCCTCCTTCGACCGATAATACCGAGCATGACGGCAGCGGCTACCTCCACGTCTTTGCCAGTACTCGCCCACAGCAGTGCTGTCGAGCAAGCATGCAGGATGCTCTTACCACACCGTTGCACTCGGAAACGCATGCGTCATCCTCCGGAGAGGAGTATAACGGACTGCTATGTTTCGAGGTGCGCGATGATTGTGGTGCAGAGCGATCGAGGCCATTCACGGCGCAGCTTCAGATCAGCTTCCGCGAGCTAGTGCATCGGTTCGAGTCCGAACAGATTGCCGTCGACTCGAGCGCTCCTGAACGGCTCAGTCTCGACCGATTCATCATGCTGTCGCTCCAGTATCTCCATCTAGAAAGGTTCTCCAGTATCGCCAACGCCGAATGGCACCTGGTCTTGACGTTGTCTGAGCCCAATAATTGGGCGTATCCTGGCTCGCCGCGTCGCCCCTCTTCGAATGTGCGACCGAGCAGTCTTGAATCACAGCGCCACCACCATCCTCGCTACGCATGCTCTCAACAAGTTCTGATGGAGCCGTCCTCATCCACCCTCAAGCTGTCAGCCGGAGTATCACCCCACGATGAACTCAAGACGGTGGTCGAAACGGGTATACTCTGGCGCGGTGTGTATTTGGTTGCTCGGGTGGCTTTGTTATCGCCTGGCCGACTCGACCACGTGAGTGGACGCATTGTACGAGAGCCGCATGACGAGTTGCTCGTCATTAACATTCTCAACACCACGACTGGGAACGTCTCAGAGAGAATCCTGCACGGCGAGCACGTGGAAGTGTTTTCGCAGAAAATGGGGGCGTGGCAGCTTACGGCGGGCACGACTCCTCCGCTGATCGTGTTTACCAAGCAACTGCTTCTGCGCATGCGACTCGATGTGGACCTTCGTGGACACGAGATCATTTTTTTCCCCGCGCTCGAGCCGCGGTATCACAACGCCGGAGGAGGTAGATCCAGTCCAGTAGCGTCGTCACGGCGGGGCTCACCAAAGAAGCACTATGCTTCCACTGCAGATGAGGCTCCAGCCAAAGATGATCGCACATCGCTGACATTAGTGGAGTCCAACTCACAAGATCTGACGCAGGCAGCTGCAACTATTCAGGCACTGGCTCGTCGGTTTTTGAGACGGCGGCGGCGATTACAAGATACTTTCCGTGAGACGGTGAGGATATCGTCAAGTGATTGCGTATTCAACTGGCTGCCTCAGGAAGATTCCCTGTCCGCTCTGGTGCTCGCGTTCATGAAGAACCGAGCCGCCAAGCGGATCCAGTTTGCGTCTCGAAACTACGCTGATCGAGCACATCGAAGGAGAGCCCAATTTGAATTGAATGGCCTCTCGATAACGGCCCCGCGATCGCTCACACCTGTCGCCACACGGAAGAGCAGAAGCACGAGTGGTATATTGGAGCAAGCCGACAACAATGGAGTGGGCACGGATACGCCCGCTATTACCGACGATAGAGAGAGTGATGACTCGGAAGATGAGGGTGAGGACGACACTAGCCGCAGCAAACACGTCGACACGCTCGGCGTCCTCGAGGAAGACGAGCAGGAAGAAGCAGAAAACGAAGACGAGGACCCACAGGGCGAGAATGATAGTATCCCTGTCAACGCTGATTCACCAGATAGAAAGGATGAAGACGCAAGTGGTCGTCGCAGAGGGAAGAAAGTCCACGACCAGTTTGTGCTTGAGCGTGGCGCAGATAGGATACGTGGGGCATCCACCGCGCCGACCACCGTCCTCGAGTATCGCATTATTGGTGCTCTAGGTCGACTTGAAAACGAGTGCTAATAGAAAGGCAGTTGCATGGTTTGCCGAATGCACACACCAACCAGTTCAGAAAGAGAGAAGAAAGGTGTGTAGTAAGAACAGGTATACACACTCGAGTGGAAAGCGATCGGTCGCCATCACGCGAAGTTGGCCTCGACCCTCGGCACCGAGGACGACGACGCGGTGTCGAGGATCTGCTTCGTACTCGCCAGCAGCGCCTACAGGAGCGATGTCAGTCCACGGCCCAGAAACCAAGTCTCCACAGATAATCCTTTTTCCCCCACTCACGTCTTTGTCTTGGACGTGCGTCTTGACATGCTCCCGCCAGAGACTCGACACCTTTTTCGCAAGCTGTCCTTGCGCACAGGCAAAATGGTTGATCGCGTCGTCCAGGATTCTCGTCTTCTGGGACCTGTTTAGTTGTTTAACGAAAAGGGTCAGATTACCCGAATCCGTTTTCGACCAAGAGGATAGACAGTGTTTTATACCGGAACCGTTCCATCTCTTCGGCGACCATCGCCTTCGTGATGAGCTCGGCGGCGTCCTTGGCTCGCTGCAGGTTCTGGTCGTGTTGGCTCTGTGAGGTCCCGTCGCTGCCACTGCGAAATCGCGAGGCGAGACTGGAAGCGGCGTTCACGACCGAGGCCTTGGCGGATCCCTGCGACTGCTGCAGAGTGACGGCCTGGAGCGCAGCGGTCTCCCGCTGGACGAGAATCTCTTTCATGTCCCTGACCTGCGCGCATAGGTACCGCAGGCTCTCGTACAGGATGAGCTCGTACACGACTGGTTCGTGGGCCGCGGACTGAGACCACTGCGCTAACACCGCGGCTTGGGGGGGGGGGGGGGGGG
>JAADXL010000464.1:0-26112 GCA_023337755.1 Pythium aristosporum | reverse complement strand
TTTGGGGAAACACAATCGATTGACATGGCTTAGCCTAAGGAATGCAACTGAGCGTGTGGAACCACGCTCACCCGGGAGTGGAGGGTGGGTCAAATGTCTTGTTGTTGCTTGCTTGAGGTCGCGAGAGAACCGAGAATGGCAGAGAATGAGGGGGGTTTTGCAGCTCCCCTCACTCACAGCCAAAAGGCACATTTCCGTTGCCGATAATAGCCAAGTGGTTTGAGTCCTTTTTTGGGCCGCCCTTAAAGGAGCTGCCCCGGAGCGTTCGTGCTGTTTCTCCACCGCAACTCTCAAATCGGTCGAACATGCACGGCATTGCCCAGCTCAGCGTACGGGGCCGCACTTCAATACCCTATTAGTAATACTCCATACCAGTATTAGTACTCCATACTGGTGTATCTCCCATGGGGTGCCTAATTACGGACTCTTGAAGCTGTTCTTGTTCCTCGTGTAATATACTTATCCCCTGCAGATTGTCTCACATCGTAATACACAGCTATACCAACCACCCCAGTCATGTTACGATTTGTCGTTCGTGCTGGTGGAAGTCTTGTACTTGTTCGTGGTTTTGGAGTTGAAGATGCCACCGAGTCGCCGTGAGGGCACCGTTGTGGCATTGCTGCTGCTGCTCACATGAGGACTCTGCTTGCCATTCTTTTTCCCCGCGTGGCGCTTTCGGATCTTGTTGAAGCGTGAAATGTGGGCCACCAACAAGATCTTGGTCTCTTCTTCTGACATCACTTGGCGCTTCTTGGCGACCAGCACGTAGTACACAGCAAGTACGGCAATGAGGACCAGATAAAACAAGGCCTCGATGCTGCTGTGACCCTGGAAGCCCAAGACAGCGACGATGCCGAGCAGCCACACGGCTAGCGCGTACACGGCCCCAACGATGCCGAACGGATTGCGGAACTGACGATACTTGGCAATGGGAAAGTTTGTTCGCAGCGAAATGTAGCCAATCGTTTGGCCTGTGTACGAGCTGAATGCGAAGAGAAGACAGAGTGGCAGCAAGTATGCCTTGGCGGACGGCGCGTAGAACACGAGCAGACACACGGCATACCCGAGCACCGAAGTGAGAACGATTGCCACATATGGAGTGCCGAATCGCTTCGAGGTCGTGGCCAGCCGTGGTGGTAGCAATCGTGATGCGGCCATAGCGTGGATAAGCTTGGCGGAGGCCCAATGGAGACCATATGCGCCGGCGTATTCGAACGGCATGGCGAGAACCGGTGCGATGTGTGGATCAACGTGGAGGACACGCGAGAAGCAGTTTGCCAAAGGCGTGTAGGCGCTGATGATGGCGGCAATGCCACCGTTCGTTGGCAGGGACACGCATACCATCGACGTGAAGATGCCACTGCAGAGGAGCGTCACGGTGCACGCGGTCTGCGCGATCGGAATTTGACGCTTTGGGTGGGGCACATCGTCGCTCGCGAGATTTATCACCTCAACACCGAGAAACTACCACGCAAAGAACGGGAACACGGTCATTGCATGGCTGATTCCGCCAGTCGCACTGACGAGTGGATCAGCCAAAACGTTGGCAACGTAATCGACGAGACCAAGCGCACCAAAGTTGAGAAGCAAGATCAGAACCAAGTCGATGACGCCGAGGACGAGAACACCGAGCCAAAACGGAAAGCCGCCAACACAGTGAACTATAGTCGCCGGGATGTAGTAGAAGAGCCAGAGCAGTGGCTTGTAATTTTTGAAGGATGGCATGGCCATCACGACGATGTCTATGGCACAGACCACTTGGAATGCCACAGTCACGACGTACTCGAGGGCTTCAGAGCAACCGATCATGAACGCAGGGAAGAATCCGAGTGTGCACCGTGCGAGGCCGACCGCACCACCCCCGAATGGAAGAGCGCTCGTGACCTCCGACATGCAGAGACAGAAAGCCACATATGCGAACCCCATGATGACGTACATGGTGACGTAACTGGGGAGTCCAGATGAGAGTCCAAGGTTCCAGCTCGTGGCATTGCCACTCATGGCCGCGCCGATGCCGAGAAAGTAGAGGAAGACCGTGTTGGGACGGAATTTGTGTGGAGGTGAAGCTGCCTCGATTCTTGGGGCGTGACCGTTGGTACTCCTGACGCTGTCAACGGGGATGATCTTGCCCGTGGCTTGCTCTTTAGAGGCGCTGGCGTTCTTCACTACGATTGTGGCTTCGCCCATGGTGTTCGATGCACAGCGACTGTAGAAGTGCACGTTCTCGGTAGCCGATAGTTGCTTGGATTGAACTAAGAGAAGTCAGCCAGGCTTCGTAGCTGCACACGATGTGGGCAAACCAGACCAGCTGACCCTGATCCAGTGAGTAGAGCACCGTCGCATCTCAGGCCGAGCAGCGCGAGAAGCCGTCCATGCTAATGTTGGCCAACCTGATCGGGGTATCGCGGGAAGCGGCGCAAACGGACGGGTTGTGCACGATAAGTTGCGTTTTGAACTGGCTATGTACATGATCGCCCTCTCATTATGAGAGGGCGATCATGTACCGTAAGTGTCATGTCAAAAGTTCGGAGATGTCAAAGGTACGGGTACTCTATTGAGGTAGTTTTTGGTGAGGGTATCTTCTTTAAGTACATTCAATCGGCGGGAAAATATCAAATTTGAAGGTCCCTCGCTTTTCGCCATGTGTGTGTTCGGCGACTGGACAGTCAGAACCAAATTTTTTGAAAGGTCACGGGAAGGGATTTGTGAAAGGCACGGGTCTTCTATTCGGGCTAATTTTTATGAGGTTACCCTGTACTTTTGACATGACACTTACGGTACATGAGAGTCTCATAGGCTATCTGAGGAGCCGATAGCGACCTAAGGCCAACAAAAAAAAAACTTTTAGAATAAAGAAGCCAGTAGCAGCAATAAATAGCAATACAGATCGGATTCGGGGCGGCTTTGATGCCTGATGGTAACACACACCGGTGGCTTCCTGGTGTCCCCACGCAGCCTAGTGTTGGCGGCTCTATGAAGAACGTATTGTACTTATTGCGTCCGTGGCTCGGGCAAACTTGTTGTGTATGCGTATAGAAAGTCAAACTATGAATACATCAGTAGTTGCGGTCCTTGTTGGGGTCCACGTTGAATGAGCTATCCTGAGTCGTTCGTGTTGTTCCTCCACAGCAGCAACTGTCAAATTGGTCGAACACGCACGGCTTTGTCAAGTGCAGTACTCAGTTTTCCGGGGCCTCCTCTCCAGCAGTACGATCGATGTATGTGTTTCGAAAATATGCCTGGTTGAAAATCTAGAAATGCCATCCAGTACAAGCGGTGTACAGCACGGTCGATCAGCCGCGATGCCTCGGGGTGATAACCAGGGTTCAGGATCACGTGAACCGTGGCGAGAACCTTCATGCTCTATGGAGACCTCTTGTAGGAGGCAAAACACTTTCGGGATTGCATGCACGTCAAGGTAGGATCTTAGGAGGATCAATAAGCAGCATTAGAGGATGACATCTCACCTTGAAGTCCCAGGGGGACTTCAAGGTGAGATGTCATCCTCTAATGCTGCTTATTGGCTCCGTCTGGCGGCATCTGCCGCCAGACGGAGCCTAAAGTTGATTTACAGATCTACGCCACGCCGCCGCAGTGACTGGGTTGCCCCCCTTTGTGGCATGGTATGGAAGTTTGGGTCTGTTGGAATGCGCTTAACGATTACTATAGCTGAGGGATCCCTCTTCTTAGTCTTGCGCGCAGCGCTGGAGATGATGAGGAGGAGGAGGTATATTGAGTTACATGGGATTTAACTAGTATAACCCCGAGGGAGCACTACGCGCAAGCAGTAATCTCCGCCGGGATCAGCAGCCCTTCGCGAGCAGTGGGGGTTTCCATCTGCCATTTCGTTCACGGCGCTTCCCTGCTCTCCTCTGGTCTTGGAGCTGCTCCAGCTCGGGTCTGCCGTCTTGGGCGTGCGCGCGGTAGCTGGTTCCACTGTCCATCGCTTGACGTAGCGCTGGAGATGGCGAGTGTGCCATTCTTGAGAATCTGCAGCCAGCAGGGTTTCGATGGCGGCGGCATGCGGCCGTGAGCTCGGGTGCTACTTGGAGGCTCGCATGTTGGTCCTTCGCTCTATTGGCGCTTGACCCGCAATCTTGTTGCAGGCCCGCTCATGGTACTGCCTTGCTTCCACTTGCACTTGATCGGCCAGTCGACGAGCCTCCGCGTATAGAGGTCGTAGAAGACGATGCCTGGGCGGTCGGTCGGTATTCACGCAGTTGCAGTAGTATCAGACTGCTGTCGCCGGACACTTTCACTTCCCATCCGCGTTCCTTCGCGACTTTCTTCCCACCCGCGTTCCTTCGCGACTTTGAGACCAGTAAAGTCCCCCCCCCAGGGACTCGGCCCTATTATTCGTCATGCCCGCCTGCGCTACACACCACTCGCTCATGCATCGCGTCATGGCCCGTCTCAACGATGACTGCTCGTGTTTCGCCCAGTCGGTCCAAGGATCCATCGGGATCCGCCATCAAAGAACATGACGTAATGGTGCCCCTCTGCCGGTCGTTTCTACCTATCCGCCCTCTTCGGCAATGTCGCGCACAAGCCGATCGAGCAACGTCCTTTGGATTCCCGAGTAAGCGCAGTGCCTCTGCGCTTCCATTTCCGGAACGGTAGAGGAATGACCCTCAACGGCTCCAATGGCCTCGACTTCTTCGCCAAGATCTCGGTGCTGCTATTCTTGACCGCCGACAAGATCTCGATGCTGTTCAAAAGAAGAAACATACAAAAGCCAGCTAAGGCTGAACCTATTGCTGAAAAACATCGCCTCCCCAAGGCAATGCCTTCACTACAATTTATTGTGGAGCTAATAGGATACGTCAATTGCGCGCAATATAGGTCATTGCATCATCATCATCATCACCAGTCTATTGTGGATATCTGTCACAATCATGCTAAAGTATCGGGACGTCAGTTATTGATATTGGCAATATTGGCAATATTTGTGAGCCCTCTACCCTGCGCCACAGCCAGGGTTGCCAGGGTTCCTCACGATCCCCGTCGAAGTAGAGGCGGGCGGGGTACACGGAAATCAGTCAACGCCAAGTGCTGCGGTACCAACGTCATGGCTCACCAGATTCTCGGTGGCGAAGTGCCGTAATCTGCCGTGCCGTTGTGGGAGGCGCTGGACCGTACGCTTAGTGTGGAGCGCCAGTAGTCGAGCGAGTTTCCTCTCTGTCTAAAGGACGCGATAGGCGTGCAGTGCGATGCGTGTAGCCACAATAACACGTTCTTTGTAATCCACACACACGAGTTCTCTGCTATGCTTCTCATCCCCAAATACTTTATGTACTATACGACTGCATCTGCCAAATGAGCGAGCGTCTCAGTAGCTCCAATCACCCGCCAATTGTGAACGTTTTGTCGTTCGTGCTGGTGTAAGTCTTGTACTTGTTCGTGGTCTTAGTGCTGCTGAGTAAGCCACCGAGTCGCCGCGAGGGCACGGACGTGGCGTTACTGCTGGTCCTATTTTGACTCTGCTTGCCCTTCTTTCTCCCCACGCGGTGCTTTCGGATCTTGTTGAAGCGTGAAATGTGAGCCACCAGCAAGATCTTGGTCTCTTCTTCCGACATCACTTGGCGCTTCTTGGCGACCAGCACGTAGTACACAGCAAGCACGAGAATGAGGACCAGAAAGAACAAGGCCTCGATGCCGTGGTGACCCTGGAAGCCTAGCACGGCGACGATGCCGAGCAGCCACACGGCTAGCGCGTATGCGGCTCCAACGATGCCGAACGGATTGCGGAACTGACGATACTTGGCAATGGGAAAGTTTGTTCGCAGCGAAATGCAGCCAATGGTTTGGCCGGTGTATGAGCTGAATGCGAAGAGAAGACAGACTGGTAGCACGTAGTCCTTGATCGACGGCACATAGAAAACGAGCAGACACATGGCGTAACCGAGCACTGAGGTGAAGAGGATGGCCACATGTGGAGTGCCGAATCGCTTCGAGGTCGTGGCCAGCCATGGTGGTAGCAATCGTGATGCGGCCATGGCGTGGATAAGCTTGGCGGAGGCCCAATGGAATCCATACGCGCCGGCGTATTCACACGGCATGATGATGATCGGCGCGACGTGTGGATCAACGTGGAGGACACGCGAGAAGCCGTTTGCCAAAGGCGTGTAGGCGCTGATCATGGCGGCAATGCCACCGTTCGTTAGCAGGGACACGCATACCATCAACGTGAAGATGCCACTGCAAAGTAACGTCACGGAGCATGCCGTCTGAGCGATCGGAATTTGACGCCTTGGGTGGGGCACATCGTCGCTGGCGAGATTCACCACCTCGACACCGACAAATTGCCACGCAAAGAACGGGAACACAGTCATTGCATGGCTGATCCCGCCGGTCGCACTGACGAGTGGATCGGCTGAGACGTTGACAGCGTAGTCGACGAGACCGAGAGCGCCAAAGTTGTGGAGCAAGATCAGAAGCAAGTCGATGACGCCGAGCACGAGAACACCGAGCCAAAACGGAAAGCCACCAACGCACTGGATTACAGTCGCCGGGATGTAGTAGAAGAGCCAGAGAAGCGGCTTGAAATTCTCCAAGGTTGGTAGGGCCATCACGACAACGTCTACAGTACAGATCGCTTGGAATGCCACGCTCGCAATGTACTCGAGCGTCTCAGAGCAACCGATCATGAACGCCGGAAAAAAGCCGAGCGTGCACCGCGCGAGACCAAACGCACCGCCCGCAAACGGAAGAGCGCTGGTAACCTCCGACACGCAGAGACAGAATGCGACATACGCTAGCCCCATGATGGTGTGCATGGCGACGTAACTCTGGAGTCCGGACGAGAGTCCAATATTCCAGCTCGTGGCATTGCCACTCATAGCCGCGCCAATGCCGAGAAAGTAGAGGAAGATGGTTGTGGGACGGAGTTTGCTAGGTGATGAGGCTGCCTCGTTTCTTGGGGCAGGTCCGCTGGTACTCGCGGGGTTGTCGACGGGGATGATCTTACCCTTGGCTTGCTCTTTTGAGGTGTTGGCTTGTTTCACGAAGATTGTGGTTTTACCCATGGTGGTTAAGGCACGGCAGTAGATGTGTCCCGTTGTAAACAATCTCGGTAGGGAAGACTTGCCTCGATTTAACCGAACTCAGTCAGCCGGTCTTCGTTGCTGTACACGATCTGGGCAATCCAAACTTGCTGACACGATCCAGTGAGCAGAGCACCTTTCACATCTCCGCCCGAGCAGAGCGAGAAGCAGCCGATCTCGGGGGACCAGAGTTGGCTAATCTGATCCGAGCATGTCCGGAGGGGTCCCAAATGGATGGGATGTGCACGATAAGTTGCGTTTTGAACTGGCTGTGTGCAAGCTCGCCCTCTCAGAACCTTTCTGAGGAGCTGCTAGACTAGCAACTTTTTTTAGGATACAAGAAGCCAGTAGCAATTATAGCACCGCAGAGGCGGCGTTAACGCCTGTATGGTAACACGCACTGGTGGCTTGCTGGAGTCCCTATGGAGCGTAGTAGTGTTGGTGCTATGAAGAAACTCCACGGCTGTTGTGACCGTGGCTCGAGCAAACTTGGAGTTATGTATGGGTATAAAGTATAATACAAGCAAAGAGAGAAGTGCTTCGAAGTACGTAGTAAGACGCTCATTCAATTGGGAGGTACGGACGTAATATGAGGTGATGGAGAAGAAGAAAGCAGTGAGCGCGCACACTCGTGTGCTTGGTTCTACGACGAAACCGGCGCTTGGCCGCCCGCAGATGTCTCTCCATGGTTGGTCGTCACGACCAACTCGCCGACGCTGCGCTTGCCAGAGTGCACACTGACGCTGTAGACCAAGAGGCTTCGGCACTGCGCGCACTGGGAGCTCTCCGTAGTGTTATTGTGGCCACACGCATCGCACCGCACGCCCGTCGCAGCCGAGAGAAAGAGCGGGAATCCGTCCGCATACTGGCGCTCCACACCAAGCGCACGATCGAGCGCTTCCCACAGCGGCACGGCGGATTGACACGGCACTTCACCGCCGAGAATCTGGCGCGCCGTCACGTTCGCGCCGTAGCACTTGGCGTTGACCGATTTCCGCGTACAAATCACAGCGCTTGTGAGTCCGATGCCGCCATAGAGTCCCATGCTGTGGCTGTACGAGTAGTTCGGAGCAATGCCGCCGCGACCGACATTCACGGACGCACTGGCGGCGCGGCCAATGGGGCCGACCGCGATGTCCAACTCGGACCCGAGCTGGAACTGCCCATTGCGCGTAAACACCTTGACGGCACTGCGCGAGTTGAGAATAATCATGTAGTTGACGACCTCGCCGCCGGCCATCATGCCAAAGCCCAGACCGCCCGAGCTGAGGAAGGACGGCGCCGACCAGCCGCCGGCCGTGCGCGAAATGATAAAGCCGTTGCCAATCTTGCCGGAGAACAAAAAGCCCACCTTGTAGACCGTGAGAAACACGAGCCCGTACGCTTCAACCAAGAGCTCGCGCGGGATCGACTGGTCTTTGAGCAGCTTGGGCGACAGAAACGTCTCGACGACCTTGGTGGCCTTGGTGATTTCGCGGCGCAGTTTGTCCGACGCCTCGTCATTCATGACGTGGCCCATACCAGGAAAGTGCGAGCGGTGCGTAGCCGGCGTGGATCCGACCGCCCAGGAATTCGAGCGCTCGCGGAGCGCCGCTTGGGCCGATAGCATGGCCGACATGGACGACCGCCCAGAGGTCCCGGCGTACGGCTGCTCCATGGGCGCGCGCGGCAGCGCCGACGACGACGCGTACGCCGAGGATGCTGAAGAGATGGACCTCTTGGCTTTGCTGTTGGTCGCGGCCGAGGACGAGGCCGTCACGTCGTGGAAGCTGCTGGTGGAGCCCGAGGCCGCGGTATACATCATGCTGTCGACCGACTCGGCGCGCGCGAGCTGGCGGTGGACTGGCCGCGGCGGCGCTGCTGACGTCGTCGCGGTTGAGGTGTACAGCTCCATGGAGGCGCACGAGGGAGAGAGAGGGAGAGAGAGAGGGAGAGAAGAAGAAGGAGCGAGGAAGAGGAGCTCTCCGTTCGTCTTTGGGGAGCTTTCCGGGAGCAATGTTGATGGGACCAAACAACGCGACGACGGACAGGAAAGAGAGGGCGTTCAATCTCAGGGGACAGTGGGAGATAGTGTGGTGCACGTGAAATCAGGGCTTTGGAAAGTGGGGTTGTGGGGAGACCCAAAATGATGTTGTCCACGCTATTCGGATGTGACTGCTTCCCATGACCATGGGACAAACTGGTGGAATGGCATTGAAGAGGTCATTCGCGCCGAGACGGAGATCCCCTGGATGGAGGGCGCGGTCGTCGACGTCCAGGACAAGAGTACTGCGCGCGTACTCTTGGGCACTATCAGCTGGCGGAATGGTTGCGATCACGTCGATTGCTGGAGCTGTACTACACAAGCACGGCACGGGTGTCCTGCGGGCACGACAGGAACTACAAGGGGACTTCCAGCATCGAATGATGATTGTTTCTGCCTTTTTCTGTGTCGTATATTGTGCTTGTGGGATAATGAAAGAATCCCGCGCCGACGCACTCTCTTCTCCATCTTCAAACGACGACTCCATCAACTCGCTCGCACTCGCCGGCTTCTAAATCTCGTCTGCTCTCTCTCTTTCAATGTCACATTCCCCCGGGCCCCGCGTCGGCTGCATCAGTCGATCTCCAAGATGAAACGACCCGAAGACCGAGAACTCGTTCCCACTGGCAAGAAGAAAAAGAGCGACAAAAGAGTACGACGCGGTCGACGTGTATTCGCTCGACAATGGGAGGAGGGCGGCGCCGGAGGAGGCTATGTAAACGCGCTGGGCATCTCTACGACCAGTGCTTGCGGTGGTCCTCGTCGTTGGCCGCGACGCCCCACTTGATCGTGCCGACCAGGAGCAAGGCGCACGGAATGATCACGGCGCCGTTCTCCTTGACCTTGCGGACCGTCTTGTACGGGATCGTCTCGATCAGCGTCTTGACCGGGTTCTGCTGGTGCGGCGAGAGGTGGCGCGTCACGCGGTTCACCTCGTGGCCCTTCTTGGCCCACCACTTCACGAGATTCGCAGCGGGCGGCATGTTCGTCGGGCGGTCTGCTGAGCTCGGGACTGTGGGTGGGTGGAGCTTTTCGAGATGGAGGAACGAGAGGCGGAGGTCCCTGGACCGCAAACAGGCAGTGAGGCCACTATTGAGGACACAAGGATACACAAATTCCAAGTCTGCGGGAGTCAAAGAAACGATGAGGGCAAGGGTGACCCAGTTAAGAACAGATCCGGTTTGTATCATTTTGAAGCGGGTTATTCCGGGGGTGAGCCCGTGAGCCGGGATGGCGCGAACCCGTTTCAGTTTCAGATGGGAGACCTTGCCGGTGGACTTTGAAGGTTCTTGACGACGAACATCAGTTGACCCATTGGCTCATTGGTTGGTAGCTCCTTAGGTGCTCGCGTGGATATGGTCCTCATCCGGTACCCTGATTGTTGGGATTGTGAAATCACGTCCATTAGCAGCATCTCCTGGTGTGTTCATCCGCCCCCACCTGCCACTTCTTGGAGACCAGGTCGTGGCAGATTTAATCACGTTGGTATGTGCGAAGTGCCGCGGATCTCGAGGGTGCAAGCCAAACCGACGATTGGCGGCGATCTGCAGCGGCACACGACGCTCATGTTCTCATTGAGGAGCATTTTCCTCCAGTGTGTGACGTGTGTGGTCCGTGTCTTATTTTCGTACTTTATAGGAGTCTTACGGTACATCCAGGAGCTCAAGGTTGGATGCAGCACGACAGTTGCCAACGATGGCGGCTTCGCATCGCGCCGACGTGGCGGTCGCTGCGCTCCCCGAGGCGCCACATGAGACGGAGCAAGCGTCACTCTCGTTCGAGCAGATCTTTCGCTCGCTTGCACGCTATTCACGCGTGTTCCCGTTGCACAGTGAACACGTCACGATCATCCCGACGCCCACCGCGTTTTACGACCAACTCGTGGCCAACATCCGCCGCGCGCAGCACCGCATCACGATCTCTTCGCTATACCTGGGCACGGGCGAGCTCGAGCGCAAGCTCGTCGACGCGATCGCTGATAAGCTGCGGGAGAATCCAGAGATTCAAGTCAAAATCGTGCTTGACTACTCGCGCGGCCAGCGCGGCGGGCAGGACCGCAGCTCGGTGACGATGTTCAAGCAGCTTCTCAAGCAATTCCCGAACAACTTGGAGCTCTATCTGTACAAGGTACCGCAGCTCAAGGGCATCAAGGCCTCGCTGCCGCCGCCGTTCAACGAGACCATTGGGGTCTCCCATGCAAAAGTGTATCTCGTGGACGACACGCTCATTCTCAGCGGCGCGAATCTCAGTGAGGATTACTTTACAAACCGCCAGGACCGATACGTGCAGATGGCACAGTGCGAAGGGCTCGCGACGTTTTACCACGAATTTGTGGGCATCATTGCAGCGTTTTCGTACCAGGCCAAGCTTGACCGAGGTGGCCAAAGTGACGATTACGTGTTGGACCCGCCGGCCCCGCGAAGCGAATCCAAAAAAATCGTGATGAAACGCGAGTTTGAAGAGATCGTCTCGAACCAGAAGCACCGCGAAGAAGCCACTGAGTTTTCCTCGTCGACATCGTCCGGTGGCCACGATACGTGGGCGTTTCCAACGATCCAGTTCACGCCAATCAACGTGACCCACGACGAAGTCGTGCTGTCCGAGCTGCTGCGCCAAGTGCCTGACCACTCATCGTTGGGGATTGCGTCTGGATACCTCAACTTCCCGCCCTTCCTCGACGAGCTACTTGTCAACTGCGGTGCGCACCTGGACGTGCTCACTGCTGCACCGGAAGCCAACGGATTCTTCAACGCCAACGGCATTAAGGGTGCCTTGCCCATGGCGTATTCGTTGATTGAGCAAGAGTTTTACGAGAAGACGCGGTCCCGCAAGTTCGTGACCAATATCCGCGAGTACAACTACCCCGGCTGGACGTTCCACGGCAAGGGCATGTGGTTCAGTCCGTCCGTGCATTCGCCGCCGCAGCTCACGATTGTCGGCAGCTCCAACTTTGGTCGCCGCTCGTACGGGTGCGACTTGGAGTCGCAGCTCGTGATGTTTACACGCAGTCCTGTGTTGCAGCAAAAGCTCCACGATGAGTACCAGCAGCTCACGCAGCCTGCTGCGCTTGTGAGTGACCAGGTCTGGACGCGCACGGACCGCTCGCTGAACACTGTCTTTTGCTGGAAGTACGGTCACTGGATACGCCCTGTGTCCAAGATGATTGCAGCGTACTTGTAGAGTGGCTCACCCAGAAAGACACATATAACGCACGCACCACCACCGATGTTCTCGATCTTCTTGTATGTCTAGTCCATTTGCTGCTAGTTCTATCGTGTCACTATATGATCCCAAGCGTGAGCCGCCCGCAGATCATGAAGAGTGCCGAGAGCAACGGGAGGGAGAGGTTGTCGTCCCAGCCGCCCACGTCGATGCCCTCGGCGACTGCGGCGCACAGGCCCGCAATGGCCGCTTTCCCGAGCAACGCGGTGGCTGAGGACTCGGGAATGGACTGCCAGATAAACGCCACAAGGCTCGCCGTCGCAGAGGCGATGAAGCAGCCGGCGTAGCCTTCGAGCGATTTGCCGCTCGGCCAGAACCGCGTGCGTCCATACAGCGAGCCGACCACTGCCGCCGCTGGGTCGCCTACTGACAACTGCCGCATCATAAAACATCATTATCGTGTAAGTGAGGTACGTTTGCGAAGCGGAGGCCGAGTAGCAGCCAACTACGTACGTGGAGGATGGCGAGCCGGGCAACGTCGTGTGGGAACAAGGCGATGACCATGCCGCAGCCGACGAGAAAGTAGAATGCACCGGGCAGCACCGTGTGGTTGATCTCTGCAGGACGCATGAGCGCACCCAGTTGCTCCACGTACATTTTATTGAACTCTGCATAGCGCTTCCGAGCGATATGGACACAATACAGACCGAGCGCACAAGAAAAGAGTATCACGACGGCGGCCTCGGCCGAGAACCAGCCCGAAGCCACGTAGATCATGAGTCCCGTGATGACGTGCTGCGCGCGCCGCTTGGCATGAGGGTCGCTACGCAGCGCGCCATACACAGCGCCCTTGTTCCCGCTCTGTCCTCTGCCGATCGCAAACTGGAACGCGACAATGCCGGCGACACACGCCACCCACGCCCACACCATCTCCCTCTCTCTCTCTCTCTCTCTCTCTCTCAATTCCTTTCTCCCCAAACTGACATGCATGACACGAAGATTAGGCTAGCTTAGGCGGACTAGTTTGACCATTCGGCCTCCCACTAAGTTCGCATTGCTAAGTTCGGTTTCCTGTCTTGGCGGGAAAACCTGGAGGAGAGAACTCAAAGGAAGAGAGCGCGGGTCCCAAGATGCTGTGGCCGCGGGAGGAGTTCCACGCGGCGTATGGGCAGATCAAGCACGACGCGCTCCAGACCGGCGGCTCGAGCGTGCTCGTGCTCGTGGCGCTCGACGTGGACGCGCTGTGCGCGAGCGCGATCCTCACGAGCCTCTTCAAGGCCGACTTTGTGAGCTACGCGCTGCTGCCCGTGCGCGGGTACGAAGACATTGTGCGCATTCGCGACGCGCGTATCGCGACGCCCAGCGGTGCGAGCGAGCTGCGATCGATCGTGATGATCAACTGCGGCGCGATCGTGAACATTGCGCAGTTGCTGCAGCTGCCGCGCACGGTCAAGTGCTACGTGTTTGACAGCCACCGGCCGATCCACTTGGCCAACATTTACGACGCCAACCAGCAGATCGTGGTCTTTGACGACGGCGCGCAGGCTATTGACGAGTTCCCCGAAGACGGATCGGATATTGAGCGCGACGAGTTTGACGGCGAGACCGAAGGGGAGGATGACGACGACGAAGAAGAAGAAGAGGAGGACGAGGAGGAGGGCGAAGACGCAGAAGTGGATGAGGATGAAGGCGAAGCCGAAGTCGAGTTTGGCGCGCCGACTGAGCATACAGAGGATACGGAAGAATCGGAGGTGGCGGTGGGGAATGAGGAAGCCGAAGGTCTGGGTGAGAAGAAGAAGAAGCGGAAGCGAGACGTGGATGGGGGCGAGGACGGGGAGGGCGACGACGACCCCGTTGACGATGACGACGACAGTGACGACGACGTCGAGATGGCGTCGCCGAAGAAGCACAAGTCCGAGGGAGAGGGGGTGCATGTGGAGGTTCAAGAGATAACGGAGGACACCGTAGATGTCAAGATGGCCAAGCGTCACCGCCGCGAGCAGATCCTTCGATACTACCGTGGATCATTCCATGGGGCACCGGCAGCATCGATCGCGTTCGAACTGGCTCAACAAATGAATGCAGGCTCGAATCGCGATCTGCTGTGGTTTGCGATCGTTGGGCTCACCAAGCAGTTTATCATGGAAGAGATCGACGCGGACAATTACACGCTCATGGTCCACCGCTTCCAAGACGAGGTGCTCGCACTGGATGCGTCCGCCGCGGGTGGTGGCGGCGGCTTGGAGGACGACCAGACGATCGCGAACCCGGCTTACGAGCACGGCCGCATTTCGTTTGAGGAAGAGTACCGGTTCATGTGCTATCGCCACTGGTCGCTGTACGAGGCGATGTACTACTCTGACTATGTTGCGGCCAAGCTGGGACTCTACATGGATCAAGCGCGACGTTTCGGTGCTCGCAATGCTGCGTCAGCCGATGGCAGCGACGGTGAGACCACGCTTCACGTCTTTCTCGCTCGCATGGGTTTTTCGCTGCGCCAGAGTCAGCAAAAGTTCACATACATGCCGCTCGAGATGAAGCACCAACTGCGAGACAAAATCCAAGAGATTGCGCCAGAGTTCGGATTGAACGACGTGTTTTACGGATCGTTCAAGCGCCAGTTTGCGTTCCAGTACCTGTTGGGTGCCGCTGACGCTGTCCACGGTCTCCACGCACTACTCGAAGCTCCCGAGGCGTACATCTCGTCGGTTTTCCAAGCCGAAAATCATCACCAGAAGGGCGCCCTGCAACAACCCGTGAACAGTGCGTTCACCATCGACAGCGCGGGCATTACACCAGCGTCAACCAGCGACAGCGGCGCCGATGACGGTGAGAAAGGCGAAGACCTCCGTGGTTTCAAGCACCAGAACTTCTTCCTCGCGAGCACGGCACTCACGTGCCGCTCGGTAGCGTCCAGTGCCCTTATGGAGTCGGGCATCAAAGTCGCTATGGAGTTGAAGCAGGCGATCGTTCGCGTGGGCATCTCGATCATGGAACGCAAGCTCATTGTGCGCGTCAAGCACTTTCGCTACGTGTGTCTGACCATCCCTGAGCGCGAGCAAGAGCTCTTTGCGAACCCCAACGTCCTCACGCAGCTGGCGCTGTTTCTCTTGACCGTGCACCGCGCAAGCGGCAAGTGGGGCAGTCTCCCACCACCCAAGAAGAAGAAGACAAGTGCGGACGGGGACGACGACGGTGACGACCAAGATGAAGAACCTACGCAACAGAAGCCGATTGTGCCGCTCGTTTTGATCACGCGGAACCCAGCGCAGAACTGCTTCCTCGTCGTCGGCATCACGTGCCCGACCAATCCTGGCGAGGTCCATCGCAAGTACGTGGTCGTGCAGATCACTTTGATGTCGATTCATGGGTGGCTAGGCTCACGTATCGTTTTTATGTCTCACTTGTTGCAGCACGCTCGGCACGGCGTTCCGACTCGCGGCCGGAGAAACTGGCGCCAACTTTCGTCAAGATGGGTTTTCGAGTGCAGTGTTGGAGATACAGATGGACGATATCCAGTATTTTGTCGAGCAGTTGCACAATGTCATGGACGCATAAAGGACCATCCAGAAATGAACCAGGTACTTTATAGGGAAGCGGATTGTTGCAAGCTGATCTTCGGTTGTGATGGCGAGTGCATTGGCGCAATCTGGATCTTATTGAACAGGACACGTCGCTGACCGGCCTCACTCGAGCTACATCCTCAGTATGACCGCAGATCTTGGAATGCGGCGGACACAAGTCCAGGGAAGGTTCGTAGAAGTAGCACAGCTCGTGCGATCATGTTGCGATCATGTTGCCAGTATCTGGTTTCAGCTGATACCGCGTAATTTTAGCGCAGTATCGCACCACAGCTACCTCTCGAAGAACGCCAAGAGCTGCAGACAATCGAGAGCGAAAAGCATGCGGGGAGGCTTACCGGGCGATGAAGAAAGCGTCCATGACGAGCTTGCCGCGGTGCAAGCGGCGCAAGCGCTCTCCGAGAGAGGAGAGATATATCTCGCTCTTTCGGTGCTTCTGGAGTATATGAATTCCCAGCGGACGCGGTCGACAGCGCGTAGCAACAATCAAACCGAGTGGTCCGTGTTGATAGAAATTCTCAACAAAGTCGTTGTACAGCGCGCGGCAGAGACAGCTTACGAGATCTCAGGCTTCCTCGGTCGCGTGGGGCTCGTCCCTTACGATGAAATCAGCGATGTGAACGAAGCCACTTGTGTCCAAGATGGATCCCAAGATCCTTGTCGGAAGTGTGATGGCAATCGCACCGAAAAATGTGTAGCACTACCTTCACCGCCGTCGCTGGTGTCGGGCGACGACTCGAACGATACAAGCAGTGCACGCGGAGCCGATTCAATTCCTTCAATAGCTCCTCCGTTCTCCGACGTCGGCCGGGAAAGATTTCGTCACAAGCGTGGCAAGTTGAAGACCTTGATCAAGACCTACTGGAACTCCGTGTTTCGAATGAAGAACGGTCGGAAACCTCGACCGTCAAGCAACCAGGATGGCCACGAGCGACCTCTAATCAGTTCTCATCAGTTGAACCAGGAGGACGGATGCGTGCCCAGAGATCGAGGGCCTCAAACGAGGAATCCAGTCACCGAACAAAGTGCGAGCCGATCGTGGGCGTGCGGACTGTGGGCAGTGTCAGAATGTGATATCCTCGGGCAGTCGGAGGCATCTGACACAACCAGCGATGCATTATTGGAAGATCAGCGCAGCTGTCGAAGAGTACATGGCAACGTAACTGAGCTGGGCCATCGGCGGAGCTTTGGACGGTTCTTTGGATCATTTCGGTTTTGATCTCCCACGACCTTTCACGCTGAGCTCACCAGGTGAGAGCACGGACCATTCTCTACGAGGACCCACTGAACTGCAATCACACCCGTTTATTGTTTTCAGGCCTTTCGCAACACGGGCACTCACATGTAATAACTCGACGATGCTGCTGCTGGTACAACCTCACCACGCACGAACTGATAATCTTGCTGAAGACTTGCGATCCGAGCACGCAGCGAGACTGCAAGGTGATACGAGGGCTCGCCTTCATCGTCGATCACTCTTAGTGTTTCAGCGATCCACAAATCCTCTTCTGCGAGCACTACTACTCGAATAATATTCCCGACTCGAGTACTTAGCCACGGAATCTCGACCGCGAGCAACGAACCTTTGCGAAGCAGCGAATCCAGGTTGGTCTTGTCGCCCTACATCCCAACCCGCACTGTATGCTCAGCGCCTTGCTTTGTTTCGCATTTTTCCACACAGGATATCGCGTCTCAGACGTCGTGATGGTCCAACATCGAAGGCCAATTACATTATGGTGGGAATACCTAACTCGACGTGTGGCAAGTAAGTGTTCAGTCTATTACTGGTAGACTGACGAATCGCACTCCGCTCTAACGAAGCACACCAGTGATCAGTCGCATCTCCCAGAATAGCAACCACATCGAAGCTGCCACCGAAGACATACAGCGGTACCAACGTAATCGCCATAAGACGATTTTGGCGCGTCGATGGCGCCTGTCATCCCTTCGGAGCAAGTGCCTCCTCCGCATGGCGATCTCGCTAACGTAATCTCACCGATGGCTGTCGGACAAGTGCGTCCTTCACCTCAGGCGAAAGCAATAGTTCAAGCGACTCGCGCAGCAGCGTACCGACAAGCAGCCGTCGTGCTCCTCTATGTTGCTCGCAATTCCGTCATAGCGGTGGCCGCTGCATGGTGTGCGAATTGGGTGATGACACTCGGCAACGTTTTCTCCAGTGCCGCCCCTGCCGATCAGTCACTTCGGTCATTTACGTTGGCGATCGTCGTGTGGACCATTATTTTGGACGCCATCGCGGCCGGCAGCTTGCAAGGTGCGAGCCTCTTTCTGGCGCAAATGCTAATCAGTTCAACAACCAAGCGGTTCCACTTGTTGTGGTGTATCGGCGTGTTGCTATGGCGTACGTCTCACTGGCTGGTGGTCATGGGTGCGGTGTCTGTGGCGGCCACGTATGCGATCTGCGCTGGCGGGCCAAGCGTGTGCAAGTGGAAGCCGTACTTCTACGTGACGGCAGTGGCTTGTCATGTGTACAGGACGCGAATCATCCAAGAAGCCCGGCGAATTTTGAAGTCATTGAGGTCGAATAATGAAGGCCAGGCACCCCATCATGCGGTTGTGCTGGATTATTCGTGGCGCCGACTGCTTCCGAAGAACTTGGCCATATTGCTCGCGGTGTACATTGCCACTGGGTACGTGCAAGCTACCACCCAGCTGAACCTCGAGTCACCCGCGTGGGTGTGTGCGTTTTTCGTCGCGAGTTTGGTGGTCAAGTTTGTGCTGCAGGAGCTGGCGATCCACAGGGCTATGCGACGAAAGCGAATCCGAATCGAGCAAATGCATGCAATGATAGCAGTCCCGACCGTGCTCGTTGACATGCAAGTTCGCATCGTTATCCTTCGCGCGGCTCAGCTGAATAATGACGGAATCGCGTCTACATCGCGCGGCAGCTCGATGATTCACCTGCGTTGGTCCGGGTCGCTGCTCGCTGTGTTCAAGATCCTGGTGCGTGTGAGCAGAACGTGGTGGTTTCACCGAAAAATTCGTCACCGGCAGCAGACCTGGAACCGTCCAACTAGACGCAAGATTAGCGTCGGATTGAACTCCGTCCAGCCGTTTCCGAGAGTTGCAGTGGATTCCCCGTGGACTCCCGAGACTGAGTTTCAACAGTGGAAGAGTCGCCGTGTATCGCTCCATGCTGCAGAAGTGCAAGCGGTACGCCCGTGGAAGTCTGGGTCAGAACAGAAGGTGGCGATTTTCTCATTACGGTATTCGTGTGTGCGCGTGTGTTTCTTGTTAGGACATGCATGCCGAATACATCGCGATCGGCTGTTCACTGTCGGTCTATCATTTTTGCCGAGGCCACTCCAAGTTCGAGATTGCGGAAACACCAAGTATCTCGACGTCGTCCGTGCCATACGCCGAAGTGGTCGTGTTTCAAGTAGGAGTGGAGCTGCTCGTCGACTTGTTGTGCACGACTATCGAGATCGCATCCGGCATTTGCTTTCAGGTGCCTCGCAGCACGGACGCATTCCTTGTGGCGCTGTATATCTCGTGTGCACTTGGCAATATCATCATTTCGATGACAATGCTACTGGTGTCTGGAAGCGAATAATACACGGCAAGGCAGGACATGGCGAGACCACATCGAGCCACGGGTCTAACAATGTACCAAAGGGATGGCTCCACTGTGCTTAGTACAGGTACAGTATGAAAAAAAAAGACACGAGCTCAAGCATCCCAATCCATTCTATGTTCCGCGATGCAACTCCGACAGTTTTTTTCTACACAAAACTCGCTTATTCAAGCGTAGGACCCGCTCACGGGATCGGCGTGCCCTTCAAGACCGACAAC
Organism: Pythium aristosporum; assembly: GCA_023337755.1. NCBI lineage: Eukaryota > Oomycota > Peronosporomycetes > Pythiales > Pythiaceae > Pythium > Pythium aristosporum. The sequence continues at coordinate 6,493 of JAADXL010000464.1, read as the reverse complement.
ATCGCCAGCTTGTCCGTGCGCGGCGTGTTCCAGTCCGTGTCGAGGAGGCCTTCCGTGTCGCCCGAGTTGGGGTTCACGCACCAGTAGAACGAGCCAAACGAGCGGTTCTTGACGTACGCGACGAATGCGTTCTGCCACGTCTTGTCGCCGCTGGTGCGGTACTTGCCGCCCCACTCACCCATCACGACCGGTCCGTACTTGTTGAACACATAGCCAAAGTGCATGTCCCACACAGCAGGCATGTTGTTCGGGAACGACGAGTTGGTGAAGTACGGCTGCGCCGACACGTCCGGGCCGTACACGTGCGGGCTGTAAACCAGGCGCTCGGCGACCGGCAGCACAAGGGGGGCACGCTGCACGTCCATGAGATTCTCGCCCCAGAACGCCGGGAACTCCTTCTGGTCACGGCTCGACTGCTGGATGCCCTCGACGAAAATGAGCCAGCGAGGCGCGATGGCCTGGATAGTGGTGGCCCACTTGAGATAGGCCAAGCGAAAGTCAGTCGCGGCATCACCGCTGCCCCACGTGGCCTTGCCGTGCGGTTCGTTCTTGAGGTCAGCACCGACGACATTCCACGTGTCCTTGTAGCGAGTCGCCAGGATCTTCCAGGCGTTTTCGAAGTTGTTCTTGTCGGCGTCCGATGTGTACCAGACCTCTCCGATGCCGCCGCTTAGGCGGCTCAGCACGTGCGCATCCAAAAGCACGAGCAGCTTGTTGTCCCCAAACACCTTGATGACGTAGTCGAGCAGGTCGAGGTACGTGAGCTTCTTGCCGCTGAACGCGTCCAACAGCGCGACTTCGTTGCCAATCTTGGTCTTGTCCACCTCGAGGTTGCCCAGCACGGCGTCGACCGCAAACGGGATCCGCACCGAGTTGAAGTCGTTGGCCTTGAGGAACGTCGAGACCTTTTGCAGGCTCGTGGACTGCGGGCCGCCCCAGAGTCCATGGGGCACGAGAATGTCGGTCTCCATGCCAAAGAAGTTGGCGCCCTTGAACATGAACTTAGCGCCGTTCATGTACACACCGTCGAGCTTGGCGGCAAAGACGGGTGTAGCCTGGGTCGCCTCAAAAGCGTTGCCTCGGAGGTTGGGGGACGCAATAGCGTCCGATGCGATCGGCTCACCGACGGGGAAGTGGTCGGGCACCCACGACGTGTGCGCATTGCCAGAGACGTTGGTCACTGTGGCGACAAGCGCGACGAGCGAGGCAAACGCGAATCGCATGGTGGCTTGAAACGAGGCGTTGGAGGGGTTGTGCCGCTGGGGTAGCTGGTGAATTGCACAATGCTTCTTGGCACTTGCGGACGGAACGATTCCGAGACCATACAGTACGAGCAACACCGAGATCAAGCATTCGCTATCAACGAAGCAAACACACCGTATGTACATCAGTCGTCCCCACTGAGGACTCACAAGATCATCCACAGTATGAGCTCGAAATTTTCGCCGCATGCGATAGAGTGCAGAGGTGTGAACATCAGCATCGCTTGAGCGGTGTGTCATCTTCGGGAACCCCGGTCACGACAAAGTTCGATACACAGGGTATCACGCTCGGATCAAGCAGCGTGTTACATAAAACAGTTGATGGGGCACAAGCGTCTTGTCCAGTAAGAGTCTGAGGATTCGGGAGACCCAGACCGATTCCGAAAGGATCGGTCAGGAATCCCGACCAGACTCAGTAATCCGGATGAAGGAGATGGGCAAACGCGTCTTGTCAAGGGTTTTGCGTACTGTACAGTACGACAGTATGGAAGCCCCCCGTCTATGAAGCTTCCATGGAGTCCGGTGCCTTTGGTTTTTATTCGACGGATCCGAATCCCCCATCGCTACACATGGTGACACGAAGTCAAGGTGAGGCGGGACGTATAGTGTGAAATTTTTGTGGGTGGAAGGATCGTGGGCACTGATGGATAGACTGAACTTTAGTACTGTACGCAGTACTGTATGAATCTGGCGAGCTGTCGCTTCAGGCGCAACCGACGGCTGGGATATCACCACAATCTTGGTTGCGGCCATCCTCGATGATAGCTCCATAGATGATGGCCGTCGCCGAGATTGGAGTCATGAAGGATGTCTCCGTGTACTGTATTGCAGTACTGAACAGTGCACTCCGAAGTAATCGATGAGGAGATTTCTGTGACTGCTCAGAATAGTTGAAACAAGCCGATGAGTTGACCGATCCGTATAAACGAGATGTTCTGTACAGTACAGTACGAAGGCAGCACGCTATCCCAAACTTCAACGATCTCGTCCTTTTTGAATGTGTCCTCCCATCCTGACCAGACGGGAGGACACACACAGGATTCCTGCTGGACCTTCTCACACTTCTGTACAAGGATGGGGCGATACTCAACTTGAAGATCCAGAAGATGGGAGGAGCGCCAGTTGTGGGGAATTTTTACGATCAGCGAGCTGTGCCCATTCGCCTGTGCTTTGCTTAGCGAAGCGTACGTGATTTAGCGCGGTTTTGACAGAATCCAGGGAACTCCTGTTGATCGAAACAGGGCAATTGCACACTGGCAATCCAGATTTTCTTCATGCATCTAGATTTGCTTTGACGACTGAACGGTGCTAGCACCACTCAATGCACTGCTGCTCCATGCAATTGCTCCACAATCGATTTTGGATCACTCAACAATTGCGATACCGATCGATGATCACTAAGGAGGATTATTATCCAACAATATATTCTGTACGTACACACTTTTCCCAACAAACACGCCCGCACCAGCACAGCCCCTCCTCAAATACACTCATGACTTCAGTACATACCGCTTTCACGGAATCGGCGTGCCCTTGATGATCGACAACATTGCAAACTTGTCCGCGCGCGGCGTGACCCAGTCCGTGTCGAGCAGGCCTTCCGTATCACCCGAGTTGGGGTTCACGCACCAGTAGAACGTGCCGAACGACCGGTTCTTGAGGTACGCGACGAACGCGTTCTGCCACGTCTTGTCGCCGACCTCGCGGTATCGCCCGCCCCACTCGCCCATCACAACCGGTCCGTACTTGTTTTGGACAAATCCAAAGTGCATGTCCCAAATCGCAGGCATGTTTGCCGGGAACGAGGCATCCGAGAAGTACGGCTGCGAGGCAACATCCATGCTGTACACGTGCGGGCTGTAGACGAGGCGCTCGGCGACCGGCAGCGTGAGCGGTGCACGCTCGACATCCATGAGGTTCTCGCCCCAGAACGCCGGGAACGCCTTCTGGTCACGGCTCGACTTCTGGATACCCTCGACGAAAATGAGCCACCGCGGCACAATCTTCAGGATGGTCGTGGCCCACTGGAGACACGCCAAGCGAAAGTCGGTTGCAGCATCACCGCTGCCCCACGTGGCCTTGCCGTGCGGTTCGTTCTTGAGGTCGGCACCGATGACGTTCCACGTGTCCTTGTACCGGTTCGCCAGGATCTTCCAGGCGTTTTCAAAGTTGTTCTTGTCGGCGTCCGACGTGTACCAGACCTCTCCGATGCCGCCATTCAAGTGGTTCAGCACGTGGGCATCGAGCAGCACCACGAGCTTGTTGTCGCCGAATACCTTGATCATATGATCGAGCAGCTCGAGGTATGGCAAAGGCTTGCCGTTGTAGTTGCTGAGGAGATCGACTTCGTTGCCGATCTGGCCCTTGTCCACAGCTGGGTTGCTCAGCACAGCGTCGACGGCAAACGGGATCCGCACCGAGTTGAAGTCGTTGGACTTGAGGAGCGTCGCGACCTTTTGGATGGAAGTCGACTGTGGGCCACCCCAGAGTCCATGGGGCACCAAGGTCTGCGTCTCCATACCAAAGTAGTTGGCACCCTTAAACACAAACTTAGCGCCGTTCATGTAGATGCCGTCAAGCTTGGCGGCGAAGACGGGCGTGGCCTGGGTCGCTTCGAATGCGCTCCCTCGAAGGTTGGGGGAAGCAATAGGACCCGATTCGATCGGTTCCCCAGCCGGCATGTGGTCGGGCACCCAGTATGTGTGCTCGTTGGCCGACACGTTGACCACCGACGCGACGAGCGCGACAAGGGGGGCGAACGCGAAACGCATGGCGGCTTGGATTAATCGACTGGTAGCTCTTGGGTGAGGGTGATGAATTGCACAATGCGAGCTTCAAAATTATACGGAAATGCTTGGATGAGCTTCCCATGCGGAGCTCCTGCATAGGAACCGATCGTATAGAGTACAGTACCGGTACAGTGCACGCCTGCACCAACGCACCCACAGATCATCTACGCAGCGAAGTTCTTCCGCCGTAAATTTTCAGCGCGATCTTGTGGATCATGTGCCGTCGCCCTCACAAGAAAACGCGTGAAGCACGAAATTTTTGGCGAGCACGCGATCCCGCGCAGCCTCCACTTGAACAAGTCTGGGCTTGGGTGACGCATGACATGAGCTTGAGAGACCAGTAGGCAAGATGATCCCGCGCCATGACGCTGATGCATGCAAGCAAGTTGATCACGATAGTAATGGCCTGCTTGGCCACGAGGGCTGACGTAAAACCGATACAGTAAAATCTACCTTGACAATGTGACCCAATGTGTCACACCATGTCACTGTGAAGGGTCAGATCAATCTTGGGCCTCATCCTACTCGTTGATATTACTGTCCAACCACGCATACAGTAGAGCGGATGTACTGTACGCCATCGCCATCGCGCTCCATAATTCCAAGCGGTGCCGGTACGTACAGTGTTACAGTGCATTTCCACTCTAGGCATGCTGGGAAACGCAGAGGGCGGAACTGCCCAGCTTCAGATCCGTGCTGGTGAATCAACAAGGATCATCCTTACTGTACAGTACATGATGCCCGCGTCTCTTGTGAAAATTTCGTTGGTGGAATGATCTGAGGTGACTGATCAATCCACTTCATCACTGCACCGTCACTGAACAGTACTTGAACTTGAACGCTCTTCACATCCCTACCATTCTTGCACCAAAGCGCGGGGCGCCACTTGAACTTCAGTAACGGACCGGTAACGTTACTAACGGATCGTCAAGGTGATGACTGCACATGGTCCCACCATCCCGAGTCCAACGAAAACGCCTTGTGCCGATCCGAGTTGATGACTTCAACACGGCTCAGAATGGTTCGATTTTGATTTTCGATGGCTGTAAACAGAGTCAACGACACTAAGCCAAAGATATGACGAGCCGCTTCCCGATCGTAGATGGAGATCCGTCCATCCCCTTTGATGGGGGAGTCCCTCAACTTGAAGTTTCTCCACGATGGGAGGAATCCAGTTAAAACTTTGCAATAGCGATCCAAGTGAAGGATCAGATGATGAGTACAGTGCGAACAAAGGAGAAAGATTTGGGAAAGGTTGGCTCAGCAATCTGCGGTTCAGGTGAGCTGGCCGGCCTGCATGGCTCAAGCAGCAGCGTACACTATTTTTGCATGGCTTTCACGACGTCGGAGACACAGGCTGGCCGGAAGTTCACGGCAATGGTCTCATGTTTGTTTGCCATGAACATTTCTGTTCAATTCCCGCAGCTGGCCTGGAAAAATACTGCTAATCTCGAATGCTCTGTTGCGCAGAATCTTGAATGCTCTGTTGCGCAGAAAGCATCCGTTTCCAGAGCAGCAAGTGGAGCTGCAGCTTGCTGCAACTTGGGGCACAAGCGCGGACGCTCTCCCACCGAGTATTACACAGTGTATGAACAGTATGCCCTACTGTACGATGGAAACGGATTGGCATCAATCACCAGATCCCTCCACTCATCGGTACGGTCAAGTTTCCGGTGCCGCGCAGCCGTGGCCACTCAACAACCAAATGAAAGCGTTCACAATCGATATGATTTGCCGCCCATCGAGTTAAGCGATCCGTAGTACAGTACAGTGTACGCACGCGGCTGTACACGTACAGTGGAGCAGAGAGGGACACAAGCGCGGGAGGTTCGCAGTTGGTTTTGCTATGGCGGAGGACGCACCTTCTCACCCCGTTTATGCTACTACAAGTGCGTAGAAAGTACAGCCGACGATGCCATGATTGAATCCCAGCACAGCTCTTGGCGTTTGTATGTGGTCCCATCATGTACGGAATCCTCATCATTAGTACTCTCTCTAGTCAAGATTAGCTGCAGTCGAAGCTTGACTGCTGCAATCGGTGTCCCAAGCACGGCGAGTCTGCCCGAGTCGCGGATACTGATTACCAGCCTATTACTAGACCACTGCTGAGATGGACCATGTGCGAGCAATTACTCGATGAAGGCTGCGTCTCTGCGCCGACGGAGTAGCGTGAGCGCCTCCGACGCTCAGACATCATCTCACTCTTCAATTTCCCCTGCCTCGGCCAAGTCCGCCTCCCAGCAACTCCAAGGAACTCCGAAGACATGAAGGCTTTCTCCATCTTCTTGGCTCTCATTCTTGCCGTGCTCGCAATGAGCAGCGTCCAGGCCGTCCAAAAGTCGCCCGGCTGTGGTAAGGCCGCGGGTCTCTCCAACGGTGTGTACACGGTCAACGTCAACGGCAAGCAGCGCCAGTACCTGATGCGTGTGCCGCAGAACTACA
>JAADXL010000463.1:0-26157 GCA_023337755.1 Pythium aristosporum | reverse complement strand
GTGATGTTCAACCGCTGGCTGACCTGTACATGGCTGCCCAGCCAACTTTGATGCACTGTGTTCGTATCGACAGGCATGGCTGGGAGCACCCGCAAGCATGTGTGCTCCTGGGTATGGACGCCAGCGAAGGACCCCGGAGCAGTGCGATTCGGCGCACAGGAGAGGTTGGTGATGATTGCCGGTGGAGTGGTATCACTACCGATGAACCGCTTAATCATCACTTGGGCGTCGAAGTAGCCCATTGTCGATCCGAACTTTGCCACGGCATTGAAATCTGCGACGAGCGCCATAGCGTCGAGACGCACCACGCCATCCTAGCATCACATAGCTCATTAGTACAATACTTCGCGTCCGTCTCAGCGCAAACCCTACGTACCCAAGTGATATCCGGCGAGCACCACCTTTCTTTCTGTTGAATGTAGCAGAATTTCCAGAGGGCTTCCAGCGTGCGATCCACCTCGAAAGGTACCGTCCAGGCTTGGGACATTTCGATCACAAACTGGCCCGGTTGGTCCTCGAACACTTGGATGTCGACAAAGTGTATCGTTCCATCATGGAAGCGTGGGCTGGCAAAGAACGCATCGATGTTCGCGGACACCTTGTCGATGCGCTGGAGCTGTTCGAGATCGGTGATGGTGATCGCTCCAGAGACTATGACGTCGGCTGACCCAACAGATCGGATATATGGGTCATTCTATAGCCACAACAGTTCATAAATACGATGAGTTATGCGCACACCGACATCCCAGCGACTTATCCCTCAACGAACCTCCATCGCTCGAGCAGTTTGGAAGAGGCGAACGAGTTCACGTTCGATATTCATCTGCGCGTGGAGCCGACAGCGAAGACTCCACTGCTTGGCTTCGGCCAGGCTTCGTAGCTGCTGCTGTCGCTGGGCAATGTCTCGCCACACGCTAGCCATATCATCACGTGTGTTCCCACCGCCCCGTGCCGTAGTTTGTAGCGACGTTAGCTGCCGTTCCAACTCCATAGACATCGTCCGCAGCGACTTGATCTCCGCTCGACGGCGGTTTTGAGTCGAGATCTTTGTCGATGTCTTGAGTCTTCGGCCGCTATGTGGTTCGATCTTCGAGGGCTTGATGACCAACGAGGGGAGACACTTTGGGGACTCCACGCCGCTGCTGCTCCAGCTAGAGACGGATGTGTCGCCGTCATCGCTACTGTCACTCGATCCGGCTTTGGTCAGCAGAGTCGCCTCGGATACAAGTCCCCACAGGATGCCGCCATTATCCCACGAGTCCACAATCTCCAGCGCGGCCTGCAGCATCTCCGGATTCTCGGCGAGCCAAGTGCTCATAGTCAGCTTGCGAATTGCTTCTTTTTCCTTCTGGTCGTCGTCGACAAGGACTTGCCAGCGCTGCTTATTTTGATGGACGCCTTTTTGGTCTCTTAGTAGGGTACCGTAAAAGGGTTTTAGGAAACTCGGTAGCCAATGGGAACACCATGTATTATTGAGTAGTGTGATCGCGGTTACAAGATCATCGCGGTGGGACATCGTTTCCATAAGGTAACTCAACCTGAGTCTCAAGCAGATGCCTGCATGCTTGAAGCAACTGACATGTAACGGGTCAGCACCGACCACTAGCGCCGACCACTCGGTGATGTGCTAAGGACGCCGCGACTCCAGGAGTTGGTGGTTGGTTATAATCATGGAACACGGTGATCCCACATTACAGCCATTTAAAGGGCTGTGCACTCCAGCAGAACATTGGCATCTTGTATGGAGTTTTGGAGACTGCACCCCGAGGAAATGGACAACATGTGAGTAAAGCCCTGAGCCAGAAAGTTCTAGTGTTACTGAATCAGGTTAGTAAAAAGCTGATGTTGAATACTAGCATACCAGGATTAGTATAGCAATTTTGTCTCGTCCCAGGAGTCAACACAGCAATAACATATATTATGCTGACTCACGGTCAGAAAAGCGTATAATCCATACCGTGGATATCCAGGAAGAAACACGCATACTGAATGAGGTTATTGCTGAGGTGACCCATGGGGTTAGAAAAAAACCCTCATAGTTCCAGTTAGATAATGTTGTACATTTCATGAAAGGTTGGTGATGTTGTTGCAAGCGTTTTACTCACATGATGTCGATTGCTCCGTTGCGTGCAACTGGATCCATGCATGCTCTGAAGTGCATAAAAGTTGACAAATGCTTGCGCTTGAGTGCAGAATCGCAACACTTGCAGCGGCTGTGTACTGTACGCACCCACTAACTCGAGACATGGTGGACTGGAGATGTTTATGGCATAAACTTTATGCTGAACTCGAAAAGTCGCAGTTGAACTCCTGGAGTCGCAGTTAAACTCCTGGAGCTGGAGATGAACGAGGACGGGCCACTGGCACACTCATTTTGGGGTTCCAGCACACAAGTTTGGTTGACCAGCACATTCCGCGCTCAATACTTAAGTAACTAATTCCCGTGCGTTATCTACATGTCCTTCTATAATGGGCGAGTCGCTGACATTACAAAGATTTGGCTGCTTACCAACTAACACATAACATTAGCTCAAATTGACGGGATGGATCACTTGCCCCGTGGTGCAGCTTCGTGATCGTTTGCTCTCTGAGCAGCCACCGGAAGCCAATTATGTTAAAGGACTATTCTATTATACAACAATCCCTGTCAACATCGCGAGCTGCCGAATCCATCATGTCAGGCACATTGCCATCCGAGCACCACATTACTAGATGCCTGACCGAGTTCACACCCGTGCATAAATGGTCCAGATATCTCGGGATTATCCAGAGCTGATGACCCCACCGTAGGGACAGACACTTCCCGTCCATGCCTGCCGTGCACGCCGAATGGCATCTGTACACTCGTCTCGTCGGATCATACCGAAGCTGGAAGCTCTAGTTGTCGTCTAGGTGCTGCAAGTCTTCTCGCCTCGGCCTTCCAAACGAGATGGCGATGGCGGCTCCCGCAATCTTCTCAGAGGCTTGGCCGCTGCTCCGCTCTGGCAGCGATGGCACAGCCCGAACAGCAAGTACCGTTCGCTTGCGACTTCGCTACAAGATCGTCCCAATGAGTGCGTGTGTGTGTGTGTGTGGTGTATTGGTTACTTAGAACTCGATAACCCTAGCTAGGAAGCGCTAGCCTCCTGCCGGGAAGACAAACAAAATATACAATGGCTACATGTGCATGTACACAAATGACCAAATGACTCGGTCATGGCAGGAGCCTGGGATATCAATCGTTCGGAGTCGCCGCCCTGTCAGGGCTTCGAAACGAAAGGAGAAGTCGCTCCGCCCATGGCTCGCAGTCGCTTGCAAGGAAGGGGTAGAGGGCTGTGAGCTCCTCTCGAGCATCTTGCGCAAGAGCTTGCACGCTGCGTCGGGCATCCATCGTGAGTCGTCCCAGCGAGTGAAACAGCCACCTGTTAGAGAAACGTGGAGGTCACCTGTGAGGGTTGAATAGTTGTCTACTGGGAACGGCAGCGCCCAAGAGCTGTCGACGTTGATCATGGCCTCGCCGTCAGCGTGCGGATGGTGTAGGAGGCCCTCCGGTGGACGGTGATACGGTAACGGGGCCGCTCGCCTATCGTGGCATCCGACCGTGAGCTCCCACTGCGCGTTTTTAAAGCCTAGGGCGCTCGCCCGGCTCGGTCGACGCCCTGCTCGAGCGCGACATGTTCGTGCCAGGCGATGTGATATCGGGCGTCGTGATGCTCCACATTGCTCACCCTGTCAAGGACGCCGGTACTGTAAATGATAATGTTGTTGCGGTCTCTTTGAATGCCATCTTCTCTTGATGTCGCTAACTGGTCTTGCACGCTGTAGAGCTCTTTGTGCATTTACAGGGCTATGAGCATCTCCTTACGTTCTACAAGGATGACAGCTCGATACCACCCGCGATGACCATCACAGTTTCGTTGACGCCTCGGCTCAGCTCATTGCCCGCACTTCGCTTGCGCCCGGGGATGTTCAGATCCCGTTTGCATTTCAGCTGCCCACGAACACCCCACGAGTCGCACAATCCCGTACGCGATCCCTCTCTGGGAGGCGCGTATGAAGCTCCACATCAAGTACAGCGTCGAGTGCAAGCTGTAGGTCCACGACATTGCGTTTGGCGACCAGTACCACACGGTCGAATGCACAGTCTTGCCCGGGCAAGGCCCGCTCGCTCGGTTTGTGGGCCAGTCCGTGGAGCTCAGTACGTCGCGTGCTTTCAAATATGGGTTTTTGAAGGACGGTTCGTGTGCGATGACCGTGGTCTTGGGCTCAAATGTCGTCTGCGTCGGCCCGATCATCTCGGCGGCTGTGAAACTCCAGCTCGTGCCTGACGGCCGACTCAAGACGGCAACACTCTCGCTCTTCCGCCGCACCACACCAAAGTGCCCCGCACCGCAATGGCAGAAGGAGCATCGATCAATGAAGACCCAGACCTGGACCCGCTCCATGCTGGGGAACGGCAAAGACTTCTTGCTTCAATTTGGAGTGCCCGTCCGGAGGAGCTGGACCCGCTCACACCGACTGGCACGTACCATCTCGTGAGCATCACGTACGAAGTTGCGGTTGAGTGCCAGTTGAAATGCTTTGCCAAGGTCTCAGTCTCATTCCCAGTCGTGGTCGTCACCAACGAAGAGGCGTGTTGGGCGCGTCAAACACATTTTAATTTTTTCTAGGTTTTGTAAAGTACGGTTTACGCGAAAAGCCTGTTCTCAATGGCCTGGATGTGCGCATCAATACTGCGCCACCACTTGTCGCGCATCGCAGATGACACGAAGCTGCTCGCCCACTGTGTGAACTCGGCCACGGCAGCAGGACTCTGATCCGGCGGCGAGCCCACCACACGGCGACACCACTTGACACGGCACAGCGCGTCTCCTGTTCCACTACCCGTCTTGATCGGTTCGACCTGCAGTAGACCGTCGCCCTGCAGTATGCTCTTGCAGGTGCCATTCTCCCGCAGGTTCGTGACGTCCATTGTCGAGATCACAAGGAAGGAGCCGTCAGTGCCAATGGGCCCGCGCCGCGTCGCGATCTGTCCATGGGTCGAGCCAATCGAGGGGTGGATATTGTCCAACTGAATCGTCCCAAGAGTCTTGGCCTCGGATACAAACTGGGACACGAGCGTGTCTTCCGTCGTGTAAATATCCTATGAGAGTGTGCGCTTGCTGTTAGTGGACGCACCATTAGTGTACTCGTAGTGGAAAGTGTCACAGTACCGTACCCTAAGGCAGATCGTTCGCTCGGTGCGAGGCATCCGCGTTGTGTGGAGCCAGAGCGCGTCGGCCACGCGATCCACACTGAACGGAAGAACCCAACTCACCATCAACTCGATCATAAGGCCGCGTTGGCCGAGACTGCGAAAGGCAACGTCGCGAACGTCGTGGCCTTCGGGAGTCGAAAAGAGACTGGAGGAGAAGACCTCCTGAGCTTCTGCCGCGAGCTCGTCGAGCCGCGTGAGCTGGTCGTCAAGAATCGCCGCGGGCGGGCCCTTGTATCCATCCATCGATAGAGGACGCTCGGACCCAAGTGCTGCGTCGATCGTCTTGACTTTGTCCATGAGTGTCGCGGCCTTTTGAGTGAGCCGTAGCTGAGACTCGATGGCCTCGCGCAGGTTGTGGTTTTCAACTTGGACGTTGACGCGCTGCTTTCGCTGACGCGCCGCGATTTCCGCCCACGCGTCGCAGAACCAGCTGCTGGAAGGTGAAGCGTTTTGCGGCAACGACGATGCGAGATGCTGCTGCAACTGATCCACTTCCTGAAGCAGCTCAAGGCGTTCGGCGTCGGCCCTGCGCACCTTGCGCGGCGGTCTCCCCTGTAGCGGCTTGGGAACTGCATCGTCTGGCTCCAAGACCGCCGCAATGTCCATGTCCCAGCCGTTCAAGACCTGCAGCGCCTCCTGCAATGAAGGCTCGTCACGTGGGGTCTCCATCTTTTTGTGAATTGAGGGGTCGAGATCGCTTGTTGCTTCTTGAAGTGAGACACAGCCAACCCAAGAGTGATGGTCGGTACAAGTGCAATGTGACGATGGATCGGAGACTGTGAGGCTATGAGTCTCTATATCTCAGCGGGTCTCTTTCCCAATGGGTACGCATAGGTGCAGCGCCACGACTAGCGCTAAATCAGGTCTGTTGGATTGTGTGATTGCGGCGTCTCTTCGTGGACCTCAGCCGAGAGCTACTTTCCTTTCTGAACTGGTGGGAGCTGTCCCACTCGGCCTGCGTAATCGTACCACAAATTCGAGTTGACTGGATCCTCTGAGATGGGCACACTTGCCTGTGGAGGCCAGCACGTCCTGCAAATTTCAAGGAGTTCATCATGGAAGAGCACCGGATCTATTCATCTTTTACGCGAGCAGCATGTTTTCAACGGCTTGGAGGTGAGAGTCAATGCTGCGCCACCACTTGTTGCGCATAGACGGCGACGTGAAGCTCTGCGCCCATCGCGTAAAGTCAGCCACAGATTCGGCACTCGTCGTATCGGGCGGAACGCCCAGTACGCGGCGACTCCACTTGACACGGCACAGTGCTTCTCCTTGACGACTGCTCGCCTCGACCGGCTCTACTAGCAAGAGACCATCGCCCTGCAAGACGCTTTTGCACGTGCCGTCCTCACGGATATTCCTCACGTCCATACTTGAGATCACAAGGACGGATCCATCCGTACCTATCGGCCCGCGCCGCGTCGCGATCTGCCCGTGGGTCGAGCCAATCGCCGGGTGGACAAGATCCGACTGAATCGTGCCAAGCGTCTTGGCCTCGGACACAAACTGGGATACGAGCGTGTCCTCCGTGGTGTAGACATCCTAAAAGGGTAAGAGGATGTTGTGAGTGGGTAACCTGAGGAGTACGCGATCGACGGATACAGCGACTGTACCTTGAGGCAGATCGTTCTCTCGGTGCGTGGCATGCGCGATGTGTGGACCCACAGCACGTCCACGACACGCTCCACAGTAAACGGTAAAACCCAACTCACTGCCAACTCGATCAGTAGTCCTTCCTGACCGAGATGGTGGAAGGCGACGTCGCGAACTTCCTGGCGCATCGGGGCAGCAAAGCGTCCAGACGAGAAAATCGTCCGCGCCTCGACCGCGAGGCCATTGAGTCGCGTGAGCTGACTGTCTAGAATCGCCACGTGCGGGCCGCGATACTTTTCAATTGATGCAGCGCGCTCGGAGCCCAGGGCCGTGTCGATTTGCTGCACCTTCTTCAAGAGCGTCGCCGTCTTGTGCGCGAACTTGAGCTGAGACTCGACGACCTCGTGAAGCTTGCGGTTGTCCACTTCGGCCGCGAGGCGCTGCTCGCGCTGGCGCGCTGCTATCTCTTTCCACTCGTTGGCAAGCGTGCCCACCGCATGCGGCGTCACGTGGGGCGAGGACTCAAGATGCTGTTGCAACTGCTGCAGTTCCTCGCGCAGCTCGGTGCGCTCGACCGTGGCTCTGCGCACCTTGCTCGGCGGCCTCACGGGTGGCGGCACCGCCGGCGATAGCGCATCGTCCAGACCAAAGAGCGCTGCAATGTCAATGTCCCAGTCGTCGACGAACTGCAGCGCCTCCTGCAGCGACGGCTCTTCACCAGCGACTTCCATCGTGCGCGGCAAATTGAATACGCCAGAGACAAGGAGAGAATGGACTTGGGGTCTACCGAAATAAGAGAGACCATCGGCAATCATTACCATCACTCTGATCGAAGGCTGCCACGCTGGCAGCAGGGACAAAGACAATTTCGCATGAGAGGTTGCAGTGTACTTTCTCTTTCTTATTCCAGCAGTACATTCTCAATGTGTTGCACGTTGCGCATGAGGTTCTCTTTCCACTGCGTGTGCATGGGCCCTGCCACGACCGAGTGGACCCACTTGGCACGCGCGGTCGGCGGCATCGTGTCGTAGTCCACGGGCCGACCATTCGCCCGCGTGCACCACCTGATACGAGAGACTTGCCCGGTGCTTGCCGTGGCTTTCGCCAACGGCTCGATTTGCAGCCACGCGTCCGTATTCACGTCCCCCTTGCGTGTACCGGCATCATCAAACACGGCCCCTCGAATGCGCATCATGAGGAACCGAGAGCCGTCTTGGCCACTGTCGTCACCGCCGTTGTATCGCCGCAGCGCCGTCTGTCCATGGCTCGTGCCGGCGATGCCCTGGCCGTGGTTGCAGCTCGGCTGGCCGCTGCGGTGAGGCGCCGACACAAAGTTTGTGACCACGAGATCCGGGTACGAGTGGGTGAGCTGGAGGAGGAGAAGACGATCCAATCGTCAGTCAACAAACCATATATCCAGAGACTAGAAGGATTTGAACCGACATGGGCCTACCTGGTGATCTGTGGTTCGCCCACGGTGGTATGAGCCGGACATGAGAGACCAGAGCACGGAGGTCACAGCGTCCGCGCCAAAAGGCACGACCCATTGAGACTGCAAACTCGCTCTGTAGGCCATCAAATCCGAGGTCGCGAAAGCTGACGCGCTGGAAATCCCCACTATTCTCCTTGAAAGCACCAGACGACAAGATGCCACGGGCCTCGTCTAAATGGCAGTCGAGGTACCGCACGTGTTGCGGGATCGGGATCACGGGACCTTGGTACGACGGCGGTAGGGGACGAGGCGCTTGGCCGAGCCGCTCGGCGATCGCGCCCGCCTTTCGCGTGAGCTAGACAATGCGACGCGCAATCGCACGCTATTCCAAGAAGCGCTCACGCAGTGCGGCGTTCTCGGCCTCGGCCGCGACGCGCTGGTGCTTCTGACGCACGGTCATGGCCTCGCACTCTTGCTGCAACGCCGATGCGTTCACTCGAAGGTCAGCTCGCCGGGCCATTTCGTTCTCGAGTAGACGCTGGAGATCGTTTGCCTGCGTCTGCAACTGTGCAAGCATGGCCTTGCGCGCGTCACGCCTGACGGTGTACTCGTGTCGATGTCGCTGCTCGCCGTCGACGCTTGTCATCAGGCGACGCCGTCTGCTGCTGGCCACCGAGCGGCGTCGGCGACTTGGTCGGTGCAAACAGCTCGTCAAACTCGTCTTCCCAGTCGCCTAGCAGTGCCAGCGCCTCGCGTAGCGACGCTGCATCGTTCTCGCTATCGCTGAGGGGCCGCATTTGGTCACCGAGAGAGAATGCTGCAGTGCATTGAGGACGGGATCAGACCAAAGAGCGATAACAAACATTCCGATAGTCTGTATAGTACGATACTGCGGGAACACTATCTGTTCTCATAGAAGAGATCTACGCTGGCGGACGACGTACTAGTGCTCAACGTGATTCTGTGGACGGGTGGCTTTGCTCGCGGCGGCGAGCACGAGCGCATTCTCGACGGCTTGGCACGTTCGTTCAAAGTCGCGTTCCCACTGGGACCGCATGGGTCGCGTCACAGCTGCGTAGCTCCACTGAGCTCGCTCGTCCGGTGACGCCGTCTCCAATCTACGCAGACGCCCACTGACACGGTGGCACCACTTAATACGACAGCGTTTCGTCTCCTCAGGCTCCACAACAATCCACCCATCGCCCTGCATGAACCCTTTTGTCGTCTTGCCGTCTTTGCTCAGGACGCGCCCGTGGTTCATCGCCAAGAGCCACACGGATCCATCGGCCGCTGATGGTTCAAACCGACGAAGCGCTGTCTGGCCATGGGTGATGCCCTCGACGACCTGACCGTGGTTGGAGCCGGATACCTCTGCCGTGGCCGGCGACGAAACAAAGCTCGAGACCAAGACGCAGCGATTCGCGACGGCATGCTAGAGTATGGATAGAATCTGGTGAGTGAGCTCTTCGTTCTCATACCGAAAGCACAGTACTCTCCACGCACCTCATAAGCGATTTGTCGGCCTTCGTGTTCCATGCGTGTGATTTCATTCCAGACAGCGTTCGCCACGTTCTCCACACTGAACGGCAGCACCCACTCGTCGACAAACTGCACTTGAATGCCTCCACTTCCGATCTCACGGACCCGCACGTCTCGACTGTCTGGACATGCATGCCCATTGTAGAGGCCAGAAGAGAGAACGGCGTTCGCGTGGCCGTGGAGGATGTCGAGGTACGCCATGTGGGTCGCAACGTCGAGCGTCGGGCCGCAGTAGTTGGTCATCGTCACGGTCTCACTTGTGGGCGCCAAGCACCGACCGATCGCCCGCGCCTTGAGCAGCACGCGGTCAATCTGTTGGGCAGTCTTGACTTGGGCATTGTATGCCTCTTGCAGCTCGGCGTGGGCGTTCTCGGCGGCGTATCGCTGGCGCTTTTGACGTTGCGCGATCCTTGCCCACTCGCGACTCAGCGCCAGCGCGTCGCCCGTCAGCGGCGCCGAGCGTTCCGGAAAGCGCTTCTTTTCGACGCCAAGCGCGTGCGAGAGCTGCGCGACTTCGGCTTCCAGTGCTGCTCGCTTGGCGTCCCGAGCGTCGCACTTTCGGCGGTAGTTCGTCCTTCCGTCGCGCTGTTTCGTGCCCAACGAAGCCGGTGGTGATGCCGGCGGTGTCGGCAGCCGCGACAACCAATCGCCATCACTTCCCCAGTCGCCCAGCACGTCCAGTGCCGCGTCAAATGCCGCAGACGCGCCGTGGAAGCCGCCGCTGCCAGTCTCGCCGTCGGCCACCATGCCAATGTTCTTTCCAGCGAAATCCGAGATCCTAGCTATGGGATATTGTTTCTGAAAGAAGTTATCGTTGTTCGTAAAAATCACTCTTGATAGAAATGTAGCCATCGGATTTCATGGAGAGCTCCCCAGTGAGACTCTTGCGGGAACGTTCGTGAGTGGATACTGTTTATGAGAAAGGCATCGGCCCTCTGCCTCTCTCCACACAAACGGTCGTGGCGACTGATTATCTTCTTCCGGGCAAGCATGGATAATTGGCCTTCAATCGCCATGCACCACATGTGAGTTATCGCGCGAGCGTCATTTTGGGGTTTGGGGCTGGGTTCACCGCCGGCCTGTCTCTGGGTCACCCATGATGCGTCTCTGCCAAATTGGCGAGACTCAACACCAACATTCCGGTGCCTATCCATAGGCCTTCAGAAATCGGGTCGAGACCGTGACCGTCGGACAGGAGGGCAGACACACCCGACGGTCCGTCGGGCTCGCTTTCCTCCTGTTTCTCTCTCTCTCCGCTTGTCGCAGCGCGGGCTCTGCTTTGTGTCAACACACAACGCAAATCCGACTGCACGACGTACAACGATGGAGTGGTGGCACGAAGACCCGGAGCTGCTGAGCGCGACGCTGGAAATGCTGGCGGCCACCGAGGAGGACCTGCACGCGCCGACGCCGACGCCAGTCAACACGGCGGTCTCCTCAGCGTCCCCGTCTGTCCAGGCGCTCACGTCGCCGTCGTCGTCCTCGCCGTCCTCGCCCTCGAAAGACACCGGGGCTCTCGTGGACAAATCAAAGCCAAAGCAGCCATCCCGTCAAAGAGGACGTGCCAAGGTGATTAACGTGAGCCGCGAGCGGCGCCGCGATGAGACGCGGTACTTGCGAGGTAAGGTCGCGGAACTCGAGGCGCAGCTCTCGATTCTCCAGCACCGCCGCGAGCAAATGCTGCGGCCCCATTTGACCGAGACGGGCGAGATCCGCTCGATCGCGGCCGTGTGGGAAGAAGTCGCGACGCGCCAGGTGCGCGAGGTCAAACGGTCGCGATTAGTTAACGACAGGCTAAAAACCATGGTCGAGAACCAACTGCGCGTGGCCGGGGACCTCATGACCGCGATCCGCGAGGCCGAAGCGGCCTGCCAGCGCCAGCGCGACGAGTCGGACGGGATGCTCCAGTTCTCGCGGCCACGGCTCGCGATCGACATATCCCAAAAGATTTCGGAGGAGCAGCAGCTCGAACGGCTCGAGATGATGTGCGGGCAGTGGCGAGAGGCGTTTCTGCGCACGCCGCGCTTCCGCGACGGCAAGTCGCTGCGGTTCTTTGATATGCAGCTCGTGGAGGACGACGGTGTCGACGCCGTGGTCGACGTGTTTAGCAGCTGGGCGCTACCGTTCCCGCGCGACGCCGTCGAGGAGGTGTTTTGGAAGTTTTTCCTCGAGGAAGAGAACGACGAAGGCGACGGCGCGTCCTTTGCACAAGACTACGTTTCGAAAGACGACACGATTGTCGGCATCTTTCGCGCGCTCTCGACGGTCGAGAGCCACCGTATCAAGTTTGAAGGCAAGTTTGTCGGCAAGCGCATGTGGTGCTCCGAGGGCCACATGATGGTCATCGTGCACATGTACAGCGAGCCGCGGTGCAAGTCGAATCGCATGGACAATGTGTCAATGAACGAAGACTCGTGGTCGCGCGTGGTCGACTCGCAGGCCGTGGGCGGGCCCGCACTCTCGTACCCGCTCACGCTCATCCAGCATGTGCGACGCATGCATCTCCACTTTGGGCCGGACCCGCCGCAAGCAGCAGATGCGAATGCCCCCCAACGGCCCCCTGGCGCGTTGACCGAGTTTATGATGCTCCAGGTCGAGGACGAGTTAGCGCGCGGCGAGCAGTGCATTGAAAGCGCGCTTCTTAATGACTTCAGCAAGCTCTCGTTTGGGACCGAGCCTCCGGCCAAGGAAGGACGGACCGTAGTCGTATGACGTTTTAAATGGAGAGGTGGTGGTGGTGTAAAATGGAGAAGACTTGTCGCTAATATACAGAGAACTACGGGACTCCTACTCGCAAATAGACATCTCGCACGTCGCGCTCCGCATGAGGGAGCTCTCGATGTTCTGTTGGCCCCACCGGAGCTCGTCCTCGACCAGCGACAGGTGCAGCTTCATGAGCGTTTGCAGGCGGCGATCGCCCTCGTGGTTCTCGGCATTCGTGAACCGGATCCGCGAGCGACGCACGTGCTGCAGCACCGTGAGTGTCGTGTCGGACTCGGCCACTGCGACGACGCCCGAGAGTTCCTTGGCGTCAAGGATCCGCACCCACGTATCCTCAGTGAGCATAAAGTCTTTCTCTGGGTACAGCGCGTCGGGAATCTCGGGCGCCGCGAACACGTTGGACGCCATGAGGAAATGGCCCTGGTCATTGAGGAACCGCCGCGTCACGTAGGTGCCCTTGAGCGCTGCGCGCGTGCCGTCGCGGTACGACATGGCCGTGAACTTGCCAATTAGCGTGTCTTCCGACGCCTCGCAATCCTACCAAACAAGCCGAGCCGATTAGATGCCTTTCTTCCACAAGCGCATCACAGTCTTTCTCTCTCTCTCTTCTTACCTGCGAGTAGACGAACTCGTCCTCGGTGCACTCGGCCTGGAGCGTGGTCCAGAGGGCGTGCTCGACCTGCGCGGGCGTGAACGGGAAGGCCTGGTTCGAGTATATGTCGAGCACCGTCTCGACGCCGTCGTCACTCACGACGCGCGACTCGAAGAAGCGCATGGGACCAGTCTGCAGTTGTGCGTACCAGGAAAACGCGACAAACCACTGGCCGCACAGAATGCGTAACCGCACGAGCTGCTCCTGCACCGTCACGGCTTGGTTCGCGAGCTGCGGGATCTCCTGGAGCCCCAGGACGTCCTAATATACGCAACAGCACCATTGTTCAAATACGACGCACACCATTACGACCAGCTATATGGAGCAGCTCCGTACCTGTTGGATCTGGCGCGCGCGCTGGATGACGTTGATGAGGTCCTCGGCGACTTGGGCCTGCGCTGACAAGAGCGTCTTGAGCCGCGTGCTCTCGACTTCGGCCTTCTTGCGGGCCTGGAACTGGCGCTTAGCGAGCCCCTCCCACACGGGCGCGATCGTGAGGAACGCGCCCGTGTCGCTCGCGAGATGCGGCCGCAGCATGTCGTCGCGCCGCCCCTGCAGCGACGTGAGCTCGGTCTTGAGATCGCACACGAGCGTGCGCAAGTACTCGAGCTCCTGCTTCCTGCGTTCGCGCGAAATGTTGACGGAGCGTGGCGTCGCGCGGCCGGCGCGCTTCTTCTTTTTCGGTGCGGACGAGGACGAGGACGACGCCCCCTGCGGCGACGCGCCGCCCTGGACGCTCATGCCGTCGTCCGAGGAGCCACTATTCAGGTGGCCCGCGAGGGTATCAGAGACCGTCATGTCGGACGCGTCGAGCAGGAGCTGCTGCCATTCGTTCGGATCCATGGAATTGCGAAATGCGATCGATGGGAGAGGACGCGCGCTGCCTGTCGGAAGCGGACGTGGGTCTGCTGCGCGCGTGGAAATTCTGACGCTTGGCGTGTCCTCAGTCACTTTGCTCAGTGGGAAGTCCCACACACAAACGTAAGCATAAGCACCAGCAGCAGGCGCTTTCTCCCGACAGAGCTTTGTCTGTCCACTATCTCACAAGGACCTGATTGGACGATCCACCCAGGCGTCATCAGGGTCTGATTGGCAATCGGTCAAGCAGTTGAGCATAGCGAGCTGGAAAGCATACTGGTATAAGGTATTTAGTTGGTTTTGAACAACATTTGAGCAAAACTTACAGTCCGAATTAGTATCATGAATCCTGAATTAGGGACCGGGAAATTGATAGCATTTGCGCCAGCTATTCCAAATATACTCCAATTTACATCATTTATAGATCCGATATAGAGACACTCGTGCACAGACCAAAAGCAAAGTATATACTTCCGTACTGTTTGAATGTGTTGTTCTATCGTGGGATCCCGTGTTGACGACTGCGGGCAACACCGACACTCACCCATTCGCACAGCCTTGAGGCCAGAGGTTGAATGAGTTTGGCGGTGGGAGGCTCCCACCGCCAAACTCACAGCTCCCACTGGGAGCCACCCAGCCGGAAGCTGGATATGGCGCGCAGTATCCTACTGTTCTCAGCCAACAAGAGGCTGCTGAGCAAGAGGTTTTGCAATGTTCGACACATTGGGATGTCGACGTGACAGACTAAACTTGCTTCCTAATTTTGTACACTGTTCGCAGCCCACCACCGGCTCGCTTCGCCAAGTCAGCAGAAGCAATGGTATAGATTCATTTCTGTTGCGTACGAATGCAGCTACAAAAAATCAGTATGCTGAGGTTTTCCTACTGTCTCGGTGGTCTCACAACCGGTGGCTCATCCGAAGCATATAGATTGTTCGCAAGCGTGGAATGCCATGCCACTTTGATGAGCATGCTGTCGGCGTTTTGATTCGCAATATCGGTTTGTTCGTCTGCGCTTTGCCGTCATCATGGCGAGGTTCATTTAGTCGATCAGCAAGCATGGCGCTGATATAGAGAACCAAAAGTCAGTACTCGAACGATTGTCTGCTTCCAGAGTTCAGTGCAGTGCGATATGCACTGTAGAGACTGGACGAAGTGCATACTAACTACAAAGTCCCGAAGACTACGTATGCGATCGGGACGCAATCGAGTCGGCAAGGTCGGCCCGAAATTGGCAGTGCCGATCGGGTCTGTACTCTACAGTGTGGTCTGCGAACCATTCATCAACCCCGCGATTCACAGTGAATACCCTACTGAATCGAAAGCTCTTGTCATGGCAAGACCTTTGTATTGTAATACCGGAATGTGTATTCTTCAAGTCGCAAATTGAGCGACTCGTCGCGTCCACTGCTGGCTGCGTTATCGCAATTGTGGTGTTACCGTACACTCCATCGTCCTACTGTTGTAGAATAGTATTGTATTATTATATTTTATGAGCTGGCTAACGACAGCCGACTCGGCTTTCTCCTCGCTGACGACTCGTCGGGATGGCGTGCACGCTGAATACCATACTGCCATACAGTACAGTGTCGGTAAAAGCACATCGCTTGGGATTCAAGGGGCCCCACGCGACGACGATGTCCCTGATGTGACCCACTGGCTGATTTTGCGAGATACTTTACTTCAGTACGATGGGTGCTGAGAGTCAGGCGGGCCAAGAACACTTCGTCCTCTCGGGTGGGTGAGCTCCCGCGTGGAGGGATTAGCCCTGTCTTCCTCCCAGCGGCTTGTTCTCATGGGAGATGCGAGTTCCTCGTGCCGAGAATCATGGATCGCTCCATGACTTCTTGGCTCCACCGCAGCTCGTTCTCAGCCAGTCGGGTGAAGAACTTTTCCACAGCATCGATTTGCCTCGTGTCTGGCTTGTTGGCCCCGCAAAACTGGATCCGAGACCGCCGCACGTGCTGGATCAGCGTGATACCGCTTGGTGATGCCGTTGCTTCGACCGGGTCGGCGACACGGAACACGCGGAGCCACGAGTCTTCAAATAGGATCGCGTCGATCTTGGTCAGGTGGTCGTCGCTCGTGGCGGCGGAACGCGCAGTTGTGTTTGTCGACTGGAGGTCAGGCCGTCCGCAGTACGAGGACGCGATCACGAGCTCGCCCTCGACGTTGCGGAAGCGCTGCTTCATGAAGCGGCTATTGAGCACGCCGTGGATGCCGTCGTGGCTGGCCGTCGCCCGCAGGCAGCCCACGAGCGTGTCGGCAGACTCCTCGGACTCGGTCGCGAGCGAGAAGTCGTCTTCGGTGCACCGCAGCGTGAGAAAATAACTCCAGAGTACGCTTTCCACATCCTCGAGCGGGAACGTGCTCGGTGTGGACGCTCGGATATCCAGCACGAGCGCCTCGCGGCCCTCGCGCGTAGTCTTAATGTCGTAAAAGAGAAGCTCGCGTGGCTGGTCCACGCGGTCGTGGAACTGATCGCACTTGGCGAACGGCACGTGCCACTGGGTCGAGATCTTGAGCAGTCGGCGCCGCAAGTGCTGGTCGTTCACAGGATCCACCATCGGAAAATCGGGCGAGCTCACGGGGAACAGCGCCATTTGCTGGGCCTCCTATCATAATAGCCACCGTAACAGTACAAAATAAAATACCCATCGAGTTTCTTGAGTGGAAAGGACGAACCTGGCGCGCGCGCTCGGCGCGTTGGATAACGCGAATGAGGTCCTCGGCCACGGCCATTTGTGTCGAGAGCATATGCCGCAGCTTGGCGTTCATGGCCTCAGCACGGCGCCGAGATCGAAACTGACGTCTTGCAGCAGTCTCCCACGCCACGACACTGCCATTGGATGCAGTGGCGGTGGACTCGCCCGCCTGCGCATGCCCGGGCTCGACGCGCGGCTTCTTCTGGCCGCGCAGCTGGATCCGTGCGAGTTCTTCTTGGAGCTCGACGACGCTTTCCTGCAGCGACAGCATCTCTTGCTTCTGGCGCTCACGACTGAGATTGATTTTCACAGCACGACGCGGTGGAGCGTCTTGCCCGTCGGTGGAGTTCACGGCTACGCCCGGCGCGTCCCGCCCTCGCTTCTTCTCGACGCGAGACGCGGCAGCATTGGCGCTGTCGGTCGGTGCGCACGGCGTGCCCGCGGTCGCAGTAGGGTGGTCGTCCCAGTCCGTGAGCAGCGCCAGCGCCTCGCCCAGCACGTCGTCGACCCACGGCAGCTCCATTTGTCGTCGTCGGTGGTTTGGGCAAGTGAGACCGCCACCGACTTGGTGGTCACTCACGGGACCGTGAGTGACATGAGTGACATCAGCCGAGATATTGAATTTCACGGGGATTACGCCTTTGGCCCTAGCACTCACGCGTGACAAGTGGGACGTGCGTCCGTGGAAACCCATGCGTGCGGGGCCGCGGTCTACATGCCACAGACAGTCTGGAGAGCGTAACCCGACAGTTGCATTCAGTATTACAGTGCACACAGGGCAATACTACCCTGCACAGTGCTGTGTATGTGTACGTAATACCGTTCTGCCTGTCCACTGTACGCCAGACTGGGTTCTGGGTTCAGAGAGATCGCACATCATTCGGTCAATCGAGTGCGATTCGCCTCCTGCCGGGTCATTGCGGTGGATTGTCGACACCTGTCCCAGTACGGCTCGTGTTCATGAGGAAAATCCTGGGTGCATGTGGCTTGCACTCCCAGTGGTCTGTACTCTTGTTGGACACTTGTGTAGCTGGATATCCGGCCAGGGTGGACGCAAATGAAGAGTGTGGCGCCAGTCCCCTTGATACCAAAACCAGTACAGATGCTATGCCCTCAGTTTCTGTCTTCTCTTCAAGATGAAGTTCCTCATGAGGCCAGTGCAGACAGCAGTTAGGCAAGTCAAGCAATCTCCCCATCCTCCCCGCAAAGATCGTTTGGCGGCCAACTGGCCCTGATACACACTGAACATTCCAGATGAGACGTCTCAATACATTACTGTACCGAGTTGAGGATACAGTACATACCACCGTGGAGGCGTCGAGTGTATGGGAATGCCGTCTCTCGTCAGGGTCCTGTGAGTTCTTTCCGGCCGGCGTTCTGTCGTATTGTTAGCAATTGATCCCCGAAGAACCACCACAAAGTCTACGTTCTATCCATCTATTCTATTTATCTATAACACAGGCTCGACGGCTCTGGACGACTCATTGCCGCGAGCATGATCGTGCGCTCCACGACCTCCGAGCCCCAGCGCATTTCGTTGTGTGCGAGCTGTGACAAAAAGGTCTTGACGGCCTCGACCTGCCGGCGGTCGGGGCGGCCCGTGCTGCCAAAGAGGATGCGGGTCCGCCGCACGTTCTGAATACACGTCATGCCCGCGGCGCCGTCGGCATCCATCACGCGAAGCCACGAGTCCTCAGTCACGATGGCGTCGACTTGGACGACACTGGCGTCCCGCGACGCCCCGCGTGTCGTGGGTCGGATCCCGGGGCGTCCACAGGTCGTGGACGTGATGATGAGCTCGCCGTGCTCGTTGCGGAACTGCTGTTTCATGAACCTCGCGTCCAGGACGCCGACCACACCGTCCTTGGTCGACGTCGCGCGTAGACTGCCCGTCAGCGTGTCGCACGCCTCTCTCGACTCGGACGTGAGTGAAAAGTCATCTTCTGTGCAGTTGAGTGTGCGGAAATAGTTCCACAGCTCGACTTCGAGGACGTGGCGTGGGAACGGGAACACGGTGCTCGCAAAAATGTCCAAGGTCGACTCGACGTCGTCGTCGTGGACGACTGCCGTCTCAAAGAAATAGAGTTCCCGTGGTTGGTCGCCGTGGCACTGGAACTTGGGACACGTTGCAAATGGGACGTGCCACTGCGCCGAGAGTCTAAGCAACCGCATCTCCAACTCTTGGTCGCTGGCCGCGCGGCTCAGCGTGAACGCGGCGTCCGGTTGAGGTACCAGTGCCGTGCCGTATATTTCCTAGTTAGGAACCACGTAAAAGATCTGTTAGAGGAGACGCGGAATGGCGGATTCCTGCAGCCATTCCCATACCTGCCGTGCGGCCTCGGCGCGCTGGATAATGCGCACGAGTTCGTCAGCTACGCTTGTCTGTGTGCGCAGCA
This sequence comes from Pythium aristosporum, assembly GCA_023337755.1. Classification (NCBI taxonomy): domain Eukaryota; phylum Oomycota; class Peronosporomycetes; order Pythiales; family Pythiaceae; genus Pythium; species Pythium aristosporum. The sequence goes on along the minus strand of JAADXL010000463.1, from coordinate 7,025 downwards.
TCTCGCGCAGCTTGGCGTTGACGGACTCGGCTTTCTTGCGCGCGTGGAACTGGCGCCGCGTGGTCTTTTCCCACACGGCGATCGCACTATCCTGTCGTGTTCCGCGACTCGTCGTGGTCAGCGCCGTGAACGACGCAGACGGAAAAGACGCGGGAGGCTGTTGGGGGCGGTTCTCTCGCTTCATGCGCAGCCGCAAGAGCTCTTCTTCGAGTGCGACGACGCTTGCCTGCAACTGCCGCATCTCCTGCTTCTGGCGCTCGCGGCTGTGGTTGATCTTGACGGGGCGACTGCCTCGGTGCTGGCGCGTGCCATGATTGTCTGCGATTGCCGCCGATGGACTGGATCCCACCAGGGGCTCCGTGCCGCTTGTGCTGCTTGTACAGGGACTGCTGCTGCTGCTGCTGCTATGGCTCGAGCCGTTCTCAAAGTCGGCGATGATCGACAGCGCCTCACCCAGCAGCTCGGGCTCGTCTTGCCACCACGACGCGTCCATCGTTGCGCGCGCCTTTGCTAATGCGATGTGCTTGCTGATGGGTTGCCGTCGCTCAGGTATTGTACAGTGTAGGACGCTAGGGGGGTCTTTTCTTTTGTAGAGGGAGGCACGACACAATGGGGTGCTCACTTTTGCGGATCTCGGTACTTGATGTACTGGCTGACTATACGAGACCACCATTCGAAATAGAATGATGGTCGGGATCAGTTCTGGCGGGGAAAGTCTCACTTTGCAGGACGAAAGAAGCCACCATCAATGGCGGCCTGGGGGCGACGCCTAGCGCCGCTCTGGATCGCCTGGGCGTGGACACTGACCGCAGTGGTGGTTCCTCATGGGACGCTGGCGATTCACGCAACACCTCATGCGGTCGTGTCACTCGTGGGGTCCGACCGCGCGGACAGCGAGCAGCTCGTGCAAGAATGGGCGGTGGCGGCCGACACGAACGACGAGCGCCTCCAGCGGATCGTCGCGGATGTCGCCTGCCAAGTATACGTCACGTACGCGCCGGCGGCGGGAGATATGCTAGCGATCGTGCGTGTGATCGGTGATAACGACCTCATTATCCAGCGCAGTGTCGAGGTCGTGGCCTCGACCGCGACGACGTCGGTCCAACTGCCCGGCTCCGAGACTCCATTGATGCCCCACCAACTGCGAATCCAGAGACCCAAGAAGAACTCCGCCAGTAGACAGGATCTCCATGTTCAGGGCAGCGTGCGAGTCGAGGTGATTGTCCACAAGTACGCGCTAATCCAAACTGTTCAAGCCACCGGCGCGGGCGATGTAGTCGTCGACGACGGCGTGCTGGCCGCCACAGATACCAGCGGCAACCTTACGCTCCAAGCGAGCGGCGCAGGGGATCTCTTTTTGCCTCCACAACTACGCGTACACGTGAACGAACTGCAGCTATTCTCCAGCGGCGACGGGCACCTGCGTCTCGTCGCGAGTGACGTGGTCGTCCAGCAGATCTCGGCGTCCATGGGAGGAACCGGCGGCATCCAGTTTGCCGCGCTCACGCTGCGCGCGGCCGAGAACATCACGATCCTGAGCACGGGCAGCGGCTCGGTCAACTGGTTCTTTTCCAGCGTCAAGACAGCAGTATTGCAAGTGGTCACTTCGGGATCGGGCGATGTCAAGCTTGGCCGAGAGCTGCCATCGGGCGAAGACGACGTGGCGTCGTGCGAATATCGATTGGGTGGTTCAGGCAATGTCCACGCGAAAGGTCTCTTCTGCACGAAAGCCCAAGCAACGGTAGTTGGCAGCGGGATGATCTACACTTCGGCCAGATATGTGCTGGCATGCGAGGTCCATGGCTCGGGCGAGGTCTCGGCGGCGGTGCTTTCGCCTACAGCAGAAGTGTCTGGTCAATGTGAAGTGCGGTCACGAACGGAAGACGGAATGCCCACGGCGACGCCAGTGTGGGCGGATACCTACACGCTCCCGCGCCGTGAGACTTCGTTTGTGGTTCTGACGTTCGAGAGCGAAGAAAGCGGTACGGACAGTACTCCCACCACGACGCCTCCGTCGTCCGGTGCTCCGTTCCCATGGAGACCGATTGTATTCCTGGCAGTGGTGATCGTCGCAGTCGCATTGTATCGGAAAGCGACAGTAGCGCGCGATCGCCGCCGGAGACCGGACGAGACCACACCGCTGGTGCGAGACGATGATCGCGTTTTCATCTAACTCGGGGTCAAGTCAAGTAAATGGATGTGCTCACTGGATAATAATGGGATCTGCCCGTGGGCAAACGAACCACTGCCGCTAGTTGATGGCCGGGCCTGCACATGTCTTCTCCCGCTCGCATGTCTTCTCGTTACCGATTGTACTGATTTTGTGAAGGACGATGTTAGAGAAGATGACAGAACGCAGCGGTACAAATACAAAGCAATCGATAGAAATGCAGATTACCAGCCACGCTGCAGGTATTTCAGCAGCGTTGCGATAGAAAAAAAAGCCTGTTAATGTAAGCACAAATCAACATATCGGCGCTCGCTTGTCCACCTTTGATCAGACTGAGGCGGGGACATTGTCCTTGAGCAGTGGCGCGTTTTCGTTGCGCCGCTCACGCTGTCGGCGAGGGGAGGCCGTCCGCTTCACCCCGTACACGACAGCAACGATGACGGCCACACCCAGGAACAGCCACGGGAACTCGTACGTGGAAGCATTCGTTCGGAGGTCCAAGGACTCGCTACCGCGGACTTGAAGGCTTTCCAGGGAAGAATGATCAAACGGCTTGTGAGGCGGTAAGGTGTACGTGACCGCCCACTTCGGTTCCGCTGGCGCGTCTGCAGATCCCTCGGCTGGCTCTACCGAGTGAGGACTCTCTTGCTCAGACGTCGACATGATAGTCTTGGGGCGAGCGCCAGTGTAGTACACATGGCCAAACGACGACGAGCTGTACACGAGTGAGTCGCTCACCCGGACGACCACGCGGTTGTACCCATCATTCTCCACGATAGCGTTGGTGCAGACTACGGAGCCTGCCTGGATTTCACCAAAGCTCAATTGCTTGAGGTGGCACTGCTCGACCGTCGAGTCCTCTCTGGTCGCTATGACGCCGGCGGCTCCTGTGCTCGTTGTTGTCACGTCCAGCTGTGTAGCATGGAGCGACACGGCCGACAGCGAGGCGCTGCCAAAGCTCTCGACGCCCACAGAGACAGTGCCCTTCACTGTGATGCTATCGGCATGAAGCTTGGCAGAGCCCGTGCTGCGCACTTGCAAGTCGAGCGAGTCGACCGTGATGTCACTTGCGACGAGAAACACGCTCCCATAACTGCGCGACTGGAGCGAGAGCGACGATACGTGCAGCCGCACGTGTGGCGGGAGATACACGCTACCCGTGCTGCTGGCAACCGCCGTAACGATTGCACTGCTGTCATCGCTCACCAAGACACCGTGGTCGACGACAATGGATCCGTAGCTGGTGGTCTGGATGTGGTGGAGCTGTTCCTTGATGTGCACAGTCACCTCGACGGCTGAGCGGCTTGAAATGCGGAGCGATCCCGGTGACGGCGACGAGAGACCGGACGATCTGCGGGTTTGAGGCGGATAACCACCTTGGAACCGGACGGTCGCGAGAGCCGTGGCGTCACTGGATGGGGCGTACTGGACGTAGATCTGAGCGAATGTGCTCGAGACGATCGATCGAAGCGCGTCATCGTCGCCCGTGCGCAAGATCCACACGCTGGGCGAGTCGGTTCTTTCGACACGAAGCCCCCACGACACAGAGACGAGCAGCAGCAGCACGCTGAGCAAGAGGGAGCGTTGCGGCGACGCCATGGCCATCAGAGTAGGGGGTCCGGAGTACAAGACGTAATGAACGGATCTTGAAAGGGCCAAAACAAGATCCGTTCTGCCCAGACTGGGCTATAACAGAATGAATGCTACTTGTTTCAGAATGAATGCTCTTATGTACAGAATGAATGCGCAAAGACTATACGCGCATGCACTCAGACTCTGAGTGTACATAAAACGTACAAGCAACATGAGCTGGCAATGGCGAAGATGCATATATTCCAATATCTAGATGCTTGTTTCCGATAGAGCTATATGGTATCCATCGCGTCCCATGGATCCCACAATCGCGTGTACGCGTCGAAGATCGCTCCATCAGGAATGCCACCCGCAACGTGGTAAGTCGGACCCCGCAACACGTTCGGTCAAAGTCGCATCGCGTGCTGTGCCGTGTGTGCCGTGGTTGCGGCGGTGGCTGCTGTTTGAGCTCCTGGATTTCTTACGGCCTTTTGCTCGCGTGCTGGGGAGCAAACCTTACATCCTCTCCGACGCGTAGGCCTCTGAGCCTGGGATCCACCAATGACGATTGAAGTTTTCGTTTTTAAGACTCTCTCCCCCCTCTCCAGAAGCCGGATGGGCTCGTGGATGCACGGTCCCCATTGAGACCGTGGTCCGTGGAATACATCTTCGCTCGAAATCCACATGGGCCGGTCTCGCCATGCGGGAGAAAGCCCAAACGTGGTGTGACCAGTGACCTCTTCGTCTTAACAGCCACCCGGCCCTCTGAAGCTACAGTACTAGGATACTGTACAATAATTGCACCCAATCGACTACACTGCATCATCATCGCGTTCGTGACGAACGCGATAACCGCAGCAGCTCGTGGATCCTTCGGTTAAACTTCAAGGTGACCTCGACTCAGCCAACTTCACGAACAAACCACGGTAGTGATACCGGTGCACTACCGGTACGAATGATCTTCATTCGTGCAAATCATTGTGAGCTCAACGGTAAACGTGAGGGAGCACCAGTTACAGTACAACCACCATCCGATTGCTGTCAGTGTCCCTGTCCCTCAGTGCTGACTGTACGTGCAGTTCCACTGTACAACGACCGCCAACGAGGGATACCGATCCTCGTCAACAATGGAGACCATGGCATCGCGGCGCGGCCTCTGTCTCCCCGTGGCGCTACTGCTGCTACTCACCGCCCCTCTGTGCCACGGATTAATCATCGAGAAGAGCGACTCGCCGATTGCGTGGACCGTGCGCGCGGGCGATGCGCTTGACGACCGCGCGCTTCGGTCGATCGTCTCGAGCTCGTCGAACGAGATCTACGTTCTCTACGCCCCATCCAATGACGCCACGGCACTCGCGACTGTCCGGTTCCAAGGCGGTTATCCGCCTCAAACCAGTAAAAGTCTCTCGTCACCGTCACCGGGATCGCTCCGTGTTTCAAGCACCCCAGCCGTCGAGGTGACTGTGCACGTCAAGGAACAGCTCCACCACATCCAGACCACCAGCTACGGATTCGCCGCCGTGGACCGCGACGTCTTGGTGAGCGACGACAGCAGTGCAAACGTCACGGCGGTTGCTAGCGGCACGGGCAGCGTGTACCTCCCGCCACACGTGCGGCTGCGCGTGGCGTCGCTCTCGCTCCAGTCGCGCAGTTATGCGAGCGTCTTTCTCGTCGCAAGTGACGTCACGGTCGACTCGCTTGACTTGCAAACACGCAGCGCCGGCTTTGCCAAGCTTCACGCCGACAGCATCACAGTGAAGGGCACAGTCTCTGTGGACGTCGTGAGCTATGGCGGTGTTTCGCTGTCGGCTGCGTCGCTCCACGCGGCGCAGCTGGACGTGACGACATCGAGCGCGGGCACCGCAAGTGTTATGGCGACCAGCGAAGACTCGACGGTCGCGCAATGCAACTACAAGCAATTGAGCGTTGGCGAAATCCAGGCAGGCTCCGTTGTCTGCACCAACGCCATCGTGGAAAATAAGGGGTACAACCGCGTGGTCGTCCGGGTGAGCGACTCACTCGCGTACAGCTCGTCGTCGTTTGGTCATGTGTACTACACCGGCGCTCGCCCTAAGACTATCACGCCAACTTCTGGGCGAGAGGGTAGTCACTCGGTAAAGGCAGCCGAGGGATCAGCCGATCCGCCAGCGGAACCGAAGTGGGCGGTCACGTACACCTTACCGTCTCACAAACCGTTTGATCATTCTTCCCTGGACCTCCCCAACCATGGTGAACAAGAAGTAAGCGTCCCAAAAGACGTTGAGAAAGTCGCAAGCGATCCAGCTCATGACCCAACGCAGAACGCTCCGCACCGTGTTGCATGGTTCGTCGTGGCTGGGGCTGCGACCATTGCCATTGTATTCTTGGTGAAAAGGGTGTGCCGTCTCTACCGACAGCATGGGCGGCCGAACGAGAATGCGCCATTGCTCGCCGGTGACGCTCCGGTGTACATTTGACCATAGCCAAAAATGCGGATTAAGTAACTCGCAAAGAATACGGTACGAGCACTTCGACTCTTACGTGCTGTGATTCGTGGTATCATTTTCCACTAATAGGAGAGAAATATTGAGACCTGAGTGACAGCTCCAGCTCCTACCGCCACGTTCACAAAGGCCACAACTTATTACCTATCGGCTCGACACTCTGCTTTGCCCCTCTGTTTCTTCTGTGATCTCTTGCAGCTGCACTATCACATGGAGCAAGAAAAACATAGCAACAGCGGATCCCACCTTTAGCCGCTCCTCGCCACACGCCCACGGTCACCTGATGGGTACTCGCATTCGTATGGGAGACTTTCCACTGCTTTTACGATCTTCTGAAGATCGCGGCGGCACAGACAAGACTCTGTCTGGTACAGTGTAGGCCTACCCGAGATCATTTTGCTGGACATTGCCGTCGCCTCTGGAGAGACCCTCGTCCTCACATCGTCGCTTTTTCTTTTTCCGTTGTCCATTTAGCGGTCCACTGTATTCTCATTCTCGCATTTGCTCGACACAGCTCAGACTAGAAACACAAGCGAAGAAGCTCACTGCCTCCCCTCCAACCAAGAACCAAGAACCACGAATCAAGAACCAAGAACCAAAAGCAAGAACCAAGGTGCTCGCAACCGGAAGCAAGATCTCCCAGATCATGTCTCCATCAAGAAGCTTTCTTTTCTCGCCATGGCCATGGCCATGGTCGCTGTGACAGTTGTACCAGTGGCCCACGCGGCACCCGACCAAGCCCCGTCTCCACCGTCTCGTCATCTCCGGCAGACGTATGGTGGTGGAGGAGGCGGAGGAGG